>JAQGCM010001260.1:0-16363 GCA_034699705.1 Hymenaphorura dentifera | reverse complement strand
GCCGTTGCTTAAGCAGCGGTGTTCAACAAAAAGTCGCAAAAAACCGCTGCTTTATGTTTGGTTAGATATCGAAATTGCGACGGTTACAATGTGAACACGTCTTGGATGCGATGCATACTACCCAGACAGACAGACAGGGGAATTTTATAAGCCCTTACGGACAAGTCCTTCGGGCTAATAAACTGCCTCTCCCTAAATAAATTATGGCGAGCAGGAATTGCAGGAATTCTCGACTCAAAAGAAGTTGATATGATAAGACGACGTTCCGTGTTAAGAACGTCAGAAAAGTCAGTTTGCTTTGGTGTCGTGTGGCATTGGAAATCCTTTCCGATTCAGTCAGATTTGCAAAGTATTTATAAACCAGGTTCGCCCATTCCAAATTTCACAACTCTCATTTATGTTCGTCACAACAACACAAGGCGTTCAGTTATGATTTAAACTTAGACTAATCGTCTTAGCAGATTCGAAAATTATATTGGCCATCCGGTTCCATTCATTTCTTGTCCTCTTTCTATGGAGATCATCGTCAAATCGTCACGCATTACCAGAATTTTTCAGAGTTCAAACTTCCAATATCCCAAATTTTCAAGCCGATCAACTTCTATTTTCGATCCATACAATCCAAAGCCTAGTAGATATAATAATTATAATCCAAACTCCAAACGTGTCGAATGCCAAATTTTTCAAAATTGCTCAAGTTGCATTTTCCAAATCATTTGTAGTTTTGAATGAAGAGCAATTTCAATTTTTATCTAATACTGTTCCATGTAGGAATTTGAATTTGATTATTTTGTAATGCATAGGGCGTAAGAAAATGATTCAATTTTAACGTAAAACATAACTTGCAGCTTATTGCATTCCATGAATGGAAATTTAATAATTAAACACAAGCGTGCATAAATTTTAAATGATAAAGTGCAAGTTGCACTGCACAGCACCAACAGCTGTGCACACAGCAGCAAGTCGAAATTAGTTCAATCCAAGAAGTGCTTTCTCATAGGATATTTACATATTATATTTGGTGGTTATAAAATATAAGCTGCAAAAAGTGTGCCAAATGCAAAGTTGTGAAATATGCTCATTTTCGGGGTCGTTTCCTTCTTCCGGTTCTGCTGGGCTCGGCTGGCTGGCATTTGGCATGCACCACTATTTCCATTTATTAAACTCACATTTTTTGATTGAGCCTAGCAGCAGCAGCAGCAGCGCAGCAATTGAGGGGCTCAATGCAAGAAGTACCGCTCGAAATTTTTGTTTACACAAAATTGCACAACAAACTTTTTTTTGCAGAGCTAGGAAGAAGAGTCGGGTCGGACTGAGCTCTTTTTTTAAATTTTAGAAATTCCTTCTTCCGGTTCTTGTACCGGACATTGTTTGATGCCTACAGCTGTTGAACCATGCATTTTCATGAAATTCTGGAGGATTTTCTACTGGATTTAGCGCAAGTGGTGATGAAAAAGCTGTAATTTGTTGGACTTTGTTTGAGTCGAGTCGAGTGCAAATTTGTTGCTAAAATTGGAGGGAGTTGGTTTGGGTCCCTCTAGAGGTGTGAAGTGAAAGGGTTGATTAAGAAACCTTTGCTTTGGTAGAGTTTTGAGGAATTGGGCGGGAGAGGCAAGGCCCAAGCCCCTTACCCCACCTGGGGTCCCATCCAATGCCTTCTTGTCATTTGGACTTTTGCGTAGTGCTTTGAAACGTGTTGAATCCTGTCGCGCCAACCCACCAATTCAGCCAGCCACCCGAGCCCGGCACATTTACTCATTCTCGCAGTTCTCGCTGTCCTTCCTTGCCCTTCACAAAGAACATTTCGGAGTTGAGCTGAGCTGAGCTACGAACGAACAACGAAGGACCAAGTCGTCGTCAGTCCTACGTTTCACTTTGTCCCTTCAGCAAGACAAAATTCTACTTCGCAGTTAGTTGGTTGAGGGACGACAGACGAGGGAGAGAGTGAAGTCAAGTTAAAGTTTATTAGCCACAAAGAGTCCCAATCATTTCAGAACGAGTAAGCAAATAGAACAATTTTTCTTGTAGTTTTTCATTCATTTATGTTTATTCGTTTTGTGGGTGCGTTTTCGTGTTTGAACTTTGGGCATGCATGTAAGAATTGTTTAATTAATTGAACTTTATTTGGCAGGTTGGTTGAGCTCAAAGTAGAGGAGGATTTGAGTACGAGGAGAAGGAACGGCAATGGCGGAGGATGAGGGTGCTCTTTCGAAGCTGCCTTACCGTGCAGAATACGCAAAGTCGGGCAGAGCAGCTTGTAAAGGTTGCAAAACTAAAATTGAACACGGCGAACTCAGACTCGCTGTCATGGTTCAGGTGAGTCCGTGCATGACCTGACATCATGCTTTTATGGTAATTATTAATTATGTAGTGGTAGTAAGCGGCTTTAGATGTAAAACAGTAGCAGTGCCGTTGGTGAATTAAGCCACTATTTTCAAACACTACCTATCAACTACCAATTAGTCGACAGTTTCGCTAAAGCCCCCCCACCCAATGTCACTACAGCTTGTCGAACTTCCAGAAACCAGTCGCTGAATGGACATTTGACACAGAAAATAAGCTCATTGTTCACGTAGTAATTTTCACTTTTTGTAGTCGCCATTTTTTGACGGAAAGCAGCCGAATTGGTATCACAGGAGCTGCTTCTTTTTGAAACAGAAGCCAAAATCTGCAGCGGATATTGCGCACTTAGACTCCCTTCGGTGGGATGATCAAGAGTTGATTCGAAAAAGCATTGGTAGGTCGTCTCCGTCCCGTGCCTTAGAAAAATAGCATTTACAAAAAAGTTTTTTGAAATTGTAGGAGAGAGTGGTGCTAGCAGCAGTGGTGGTGCGGTAAAAGTGAAAGATTTGTTGAAAGACTATAAAATGGAATACGCGGTGTCCGGAAAGTCGACATGTATTGCTTGTGACAAACTTATTGGAAAAGGCGAGGTCCGTATCAGCAAGAAGGATTACGAGTCAGAAAAAGCTCTCATGCTTGGTGGATTGGTATGTTTTTAGAAAAGCCACACCCTTTCTCTTAAGGCTCTCTCATGGTTGCGGAACTAATTGTATGTAATTTATTTCGTTTACTCTAAAATTGAAGGATCGTTGGCATCATGTGGACTGTTTTGTGAAAATTCGTGATGCGATTCAGTTCTTTGAAGCTGGGGCAAAAATTGCAGGGTTCAAGGATTTGGACAAGGAGGATAAGGAAATGATTCAAAAGAAGTTACCTGGCATTCCTGCAGGGTAACAATATTTGAGTTTCTCTAATTTCTCTTCAGTAGTAGTTACACAGAGGTTGTTTTTTTTTGTGTACAGGAAGCGCAAGATCAATGACAGCGGTGAGGCAAAGCCGAGCAAATTGGCCAAAGTAGAAACGGTCGTAAATGATAGTGCGGTCACAGTGAAGACTGAGGTCAAGAAAGAAAAAGTGGAACTAGTGGACAAAAACGTTATTAAGAAACAGAACCAGATGATGTACAAGTTCCGTGATATACTTGAAAAGAATTATAAAAAGGTGGAGTTCGCTGAGCTCTTAACTTATAACAAGCAAGAGGTCCCTCCAGGAGAAGATCGAGTAAGTAAATAGTAAATACCCAACACTAGTTTAAATTTTTTTCAAATGTTTACATGCCGTTTTCATTTTGGTAGATCTTAGATCGCTTGACAGACATTATGGCATTTGGAACCTTGCGTCCATGTAAAATTTGTAAAACTGGTCAGTATGTATACAGGTAATGAACTATTGAGTGTGAATTTATTGAACCATTTAATCCGAATTGCTCATACTACTCATCTTATAAGTACTATAAATTGCTTTTGTCGTCTTCCAGGAGTGGAGTTGGCTATCAATGTCAAGGCTATTTGACTGAATACACAAAGTGTGCAACAATTACTGGTGATCCAGCAAGGACGGTATTCAAGGTTCCAAAGGACTACAGGGATGTGTACGTTTTGAATAAGTAGAATTCATTTTCTCATCGTCTTACATAATATGCTAATACTATGTTTTTTTAATTAGTTTTAAGCCGGATGCCTTCAAAGTGACTAAAAGAATCTTTGAGGTTCAAATTCCAACAGCCGCAACAGCTTCCGGAAGTGGACCCAAGTGAGTAAATTTTATTAGCTATTGGCATTTTTGGAAGGCACTAAATGTAATCAGACCAGCCAGGCAATTGGAAGAAATGTTCATTTGATAACCACATTTTCATGGTTTCAGATTTGTAAAATTGGATCCAAAACCACTAAAAAAATTAAAGTTTGGCTTTGTTGGCAACGAGAACAGTGATAAAACAGAATTGGAGGCTCTAAATTCAAAGATTAAACAGTTTGGTGGGACCATCAGAGTCAATGTGGCAAAGGATGTAGCGGCGTTCATTTTAGTGAATGGTAACTTACTATGAAATATTTGAAGTACATTTCCTGGTGGACGCATGACTCGTTGTAGACACGAAGCGAAACGCTCTGTTAACTATTGTCAATTGTCACGTCCAGATAATTTTGAATGACAATTGTTTCTATAGTTCAAATTGTCATTTGTTGTTGATAGATTCTGTTCAGGGGGAAAAGATTGACAAGAAAGTGAGCAGCCTCAAATTAAATGGGATTCCAGTTTTGAAGTCGAATTTCATGAACCGCATAAGTGAGACTATGGTATTAATCGACGAAATGAAGAATAATTTGGCACCAATATGTGACTGGTTTAAACCAAACGACATTGATGGAAGAATTAAGAACTTACGCCCAGAACTGGAGGGCGAGCGCGAAGGCGAAGCAGGTTAGTTCGCCATTTTGTTGCCCTTCAAACTACACGTCATTGAAATGGGAGCCTCATACACTTGGAGTTTAAAGCTATAAATTCTTAGCCACTGGTTTCCCTAAATCAATGTAGTTTTCCGATGACTTCAGATTTTTAAGCTATAATCTGAGGACAGATACGAAACTTACAGTTTGTTATTGCTTTTAAATGCAATGGTCGTTACAGTATAGAAAGGTAATAGTGTTCATGTATTTATCATTACGTTTGTGCTATTTTTATCCAGGAAAGGCAAAGAGTATGTACGAATTGCCCACCGAAACAAAAGTAAAACTCCGTATGAAGGATGGAGCTGTAGTTGACCCTGAAAGTGGATTGGAACATAAAGGTCATGTTCTTAAGGTAAAACTTGATGATATTCTATAATTACCATCGTATGCCAAAATCTGTGTATTTCTCAGGAGGACTCGACGTACTATAACTGCGTCCTGAACAGAACTGATGTTGACTCCGGTGCAAATTCGTACTATAAGCTTCAAATAATTGAGTCTGATCGCAAGGATAAGTAAGTATAAAGGGGATTAAAGATCAAAAGTATAGAGATACTAATACAACTAATTACTAATATTTTTTCGTATTTAATACGGAATACCGGAACATGTTTTAACACCTCTGCGGCCGGTTCGGTTCATTCGGTCTGAATTCTAACCCTAATAATTTTTATTGATGATGACTCCACAGGTGGTTTGTATTTCGAGCATGGGGTCGCATCGGGACAACCATTGGAGGCAACCAGGTCGAAAAGCAGGGAACGAAATACGAAGCAATTGACTTTTTCAATAAGCTTTATACGGAAAAGACACAAAATTTATTTGGAAAGAAATTTGTCAAGCGTCCTGGAGGATATCTTCCAATGGAATTAGACTATGGCGGAGTAAGAATATTAAGCTTAAAGTTGCAGTATGACAATTCATTTCTTTTTACAATACTGTACTCTAAGGTCATACAATTATTGTTACATTAGGAGGATGCCATGAAGAAACTAGTACCAAGTCAAAGAGAGTCAAAGCTGCCAATGCCGATACAGAAATTAGTTTGCCTACTCTTTGATGTTGACAACATGAAGAGCGCTTTGCTCGAGTTCGAGGTAGGAATTAGTAGTTCTAGTATCTTAGTAGTTGTATTCCAAAATTTCTATGTTGACAATTTAAATCTTTGGTAAATTGGCAAAAAACGTTCAAGCAAAAATGATACAATTGAAATTTTTGACAGCTTGATCTGGAGAAGATGCCGCTTGGAAAGTTGAGCCGTGACCAGATCCTAAAAGCCTATGGAATCATATCGGAGGCGCTCGAGTTATTTAGTACCAAGGGTAATAATCCGGCGTATGATCGTCTCATGACAGATGCGTCCAACAGATTTTACACTCTTATCCCACATAATTTTGGCACTTCTGTGCCAAAGATGTTGGATGGCAATAATTTTATAAAGGTTTGTAACCATATTGATCCCGAATATTCAAAATCTACTTTGCTTTTATATAAAAAGTTACCTTGTTTTCATTTAGTCGAAAGTGGAAATGTTGGAGAGTTTGATGGAGATTGAACTAGCCTACGAGTTACTTCGTGACGATAAAGCTAACGGAGGCGCCACTTCTTTGATTGACAAGCATATGGCGCAACTTAAAACTGACTTGACCGTTGTTGAAATGATGTCCGCGGAGTATGGAATAATACAAAAATATCTTTCAAACACACACGCTTCAACCCATTCTTCGTACTCATTAGATATTGAGGAGGTACTTGAAATACCTTTACTTAAATTCTTTTTCGAATGGTTTTGCACGACTAACGAATTTGTAATACTATTTGTGTTTGTTCAGGTATTCAAAGTTAGCCGCAAGGGCGAGTCTGACCGGTATGCTGAATTCAACAAATTGAACAATCGGAAGCTCCTCTGGCACGGTAATTTAAGAAATTTCATTTTTTGTCGGTCGCGGTAGTACGATAACAGCACTCAATTTCTTTTAAATCTTGCTCTTACTCATTAGGTTCAAGAACCACCAATTACGTTGGAATTCTTTCACAGGTGAGATAGGCGTTTACATTTACTACAAACTATAATGCTAGAGTTTACAAGTATATTTAACAAATTTTAATATTTTCAGGGTCTTCGCATTGCACCACCCGAAGCACCCGCTACTGGATATATGTTTGGCAAAGGCATCTATTTTGCTGATATGGTGTCAAAATCAGCCAACTATTGTTACACAACTGCCGGGAAAACAACTGGAATACTTTTGCTTTGTGAAGTGGCACTGGGTGACATGTAAGTTTGGCCTTGGAGTTTTGGCAATGTGTAGACTCTCGAGTTTGTCCCTCTAATGCCTTGTACATTGTAAAATAGGTATCAAGTCACTTCCGCCAAGGAAAATTTGCTCAAACCACCCAAGAAGTTTCACAGCGTCAAAGGTTTGGGACAAACACAACCTGACCCAAAGGGAACAGTCACGTTCAGCAACGGTGTCGAAGTTCCATGCGGAGAACCTGTTCCTTCAAAGGTTTCTGGTAGCGAGCTGCTCTACAATGAGTGAGTGACCTAAATATTACATTGTTAATTTTATTTTGATCTTTGGATTTGATAATTTTTATTAATTCTTTTTGTGTAGGTACATTGTTTATGATCCAGCCCAAGTGAAGATTCGCTACTTGGTGAAGTGTAACTTCATATACGGAAAGGGGAAGAAACGTCGCTAGATGTTTCAAAGTGTTCAAGCTGCTAGTTTTCAACAGGATGGATTTGTTCGAGTAGATTTAAGATACATTCCACTAGACTACTAAATATTTCTAAATTTCAGTTCAACTTTATATATTTACTTCCATTCGTTCTTCATTTCATTTACTATTATTGACAAAGCCATCCTTACTACCAAAACCCCGGTAAAACAAAAAGTACAATAAAACTCGAACTATTATAATTATATTTAAACCTTTAAAAATTCGTACAGTTTTATCATTTGGATTAGGGCACATTGGAGATTGCATTTTTTTTCTGTGGCTGATTTTGTTTCTGTCAGTTTTGCATTGTTTAGTTTGGGCGTAGCGTTTTCTTTCTTGGCTTCTACCTGAGGTCTTACTCGTACTCCCACTGCAATGGGAGAATTGGACTGCGTATTTGGTGGTGTCACTCAATTTGAATTTTTCTCGAGCCTAAAGAACTTAATAAAAAATCTAAACTCAGTTATTTAATTTTTAATTATGATTAAGTTATGGTGAAAAAAGTTGAAGTTGAAAAGTTGAAGGGATTTATTGGGGTATGGTGAGCGGGGAGTGCCGTAACTCCGCTTACCCTTCAAAGCAATCCATCATGAGCGGCAATTTTTGAAGATTCCGTGCAGGGCTATTGTAGCAGTCGTTTTGTGCCGACCGACCCTTCAACCTTGCTTGGATGAGACGTAAAAATTAAAAACAATAGTGAGCAGTTAAAAAGTTGCAGAATTTTAATCAACCTCACAAAATTAGTTAATTTTATCATTCATACTTTGAAAGTTGAGATTTGACAAGGCTTATAATGCCGCGAGTAATGATCAAGGGAGGGGTGTGGAGAAACACAGAGGTAAATCATCTTTTATTATCCCAAACAAATTCCAACGTCAAAATCCGCAAAGTGTTTGGCTTGAAAATATTAAATATGCACTACTATGCACTTTGTCTGGAACTAGAAATGCACACCAAATACAGACAATGCCTGCCATATTCTTAATTATATGCTGAACAATATCATCAACTTTTAGCTTTTATTAATTCGTGACACTTTTGGAGCTGTAGAATGCTAAACTTGACGAAGTATTATATAAGTAAGAAGACTGGAAACCTTTGTAGTCATAGGTTTAGTCTTAGTCAGCTTACAAAAAGTCAGTTTGGCGTGCTTTGTACTTTCCTGTCAACAGTGACAAGTGACATGTCATTGAAGTATCAATCTGTGTTTATGCAAAGCTAATTGGAGTTTGAATGGCTTTTAAGTCTCAATGAAATTTTTAGCTGAAACTTATTGATAACATAACAATTAAAATTGCATGGAAGGAATGTGCTAACCCTAAGTTTAATATATCAGATGTTAGATGTACATAGATGATTGGAATGGAAGGTCTAAGCTCATGTCAATCTAAATTTGTTTCCAGGATGAAATCTTAAAAGCTGCTGTAATGAAATATGGCAAAAATCAATGGTCCAGAATTGCATCTTTGCTTCATCGGAAATCAGCGAAGCAGTGTAAAGCGAGATGGTACGAATGGCTTGACCCCAGCATTAAGAAGACGGAATGGAGCCGAGAAGAAGATGAAAAGCTTCTTCATTTGGCAAAGCTTATGCCAACACAGTGGCGAACTATCGCTCCAATTATTGGTCGAACCGCAGCCCAGTGTCTTGAACGTTATGAACACCTTCTGTAAGTTCGCAAGGCATCTTTGATTTGGTCTCATTGTATCATTCATTGAGAGTTCATGGCACTTTGTAGGCTATATAAATATTTATAATTTTGCAGTGACCAGGCACAAAAGAAGGAAGAGGGTGAAGAAACCAATGACGATCCTAGGAAACTACGTCCAGGAGAAATTGATCCAAATCCTGAAACAAAACCAGCTAGGCCAGATCCTAAAGATATGGACGAAGACGGTAAAATTTTTAGCTGTACTTTTGCCAAAACGAGTGACTAGCAAACACATAAAAAGCGAAAATTCTTTGCAAGTACAACACACAAATTAGTATAGAATTATAAATGATGAACAGACTAACCTGCACCCTAACTAAATCACAAGCACTAAAGTCCAAAATTTGGTTGAGGTGAAAATCCTTCTCTCGTTGTTAACTAGCTAACCTGAGTGTCATTTTTGTAAAATAGAGTTGGAGATGCTGTCTGAAGCAAGAGCACGTCTAGCTAATACACAAGGTAAAAAAGCAAAACGCAAGGCTCGTGAAAAGCAGCTGGAGGAAGCTCGACGTCTGGCAGCTTTGCAGAAAAGGCGAGAGTTGAGAATGGCTGGAATTAATGTACGAAATAAAAGACCGAAGAAACGACAGATTGATTACAACACTGAAGTTCCATTTGAGAAACAACCGGCTTCTGGATTTTACAACACTGCCAACGAAGCATTTGATCCGATGCACCCTGACTTCGCACGCCTAAGGCAACAAAAACTAGATGGAGAAATGCGTAAAGACAAGGAAGAGGTAAATTTATGTGTTCTCAAGTGACAATTGGACAATTTTTCAACTAAATACTTAAATATTTCATCATTCTATGTTTTTAGCGTGAACGCAAGAAAGATAAAGAAAAATTGAAGAGGCGAAAGGAGAACGACTTACCGATAGCAATGCTCCAAGGAAATGAACCTGAGCGGAAACGGTCGAAACTGGTATTGCCAACCCCACAAATCTCGGACCAGGAATTGGAACAAGTTGTCAAATTGGGTAGGGCATCCGAAGCTGCAAAGGAGGCCGCCAACAATACGGAAGCCGGAAACAGGGCTTCTCAGACTCTTCTAAGTGACTATTCCTTAACAAATGCGGCTGCAAATTCGCTCAGAACTCCAAGAACACCAGCCCCAATGACGGACAAAATCCTTCAGGTTTGTTTTTAAGCAGTTATCAAATTGGCCTACCAAAATTTCATCGTCAAATCACGTAATAAATAGGTAGCTTACAAATTTTCCGGGTTGTTGTTTAATGTACTCGATTTTGCCCATAAAGGAAGCACAAAATATAATGGCTCTCTCAAATGTTGAGACTCCATTAAAAGGAGGCATGAACACCCCTTTGGTTGAGAGCGACTTCAGCGGAATTACGCCAAGACATGAATTGGTGCCAACACCAAATACAGTGCTGTCCACGCCATTCAGAACGCCTGGAAATAATCTAGCGGGTATAACCCCCGCGATGGGGAGACGAGTTATTGGAGCGACACCACGTGAAGGTGGAGCTCAGCCGTTAGCCACACCACTCCGAGATAAATTGAACATTAATCCTGAGGAGGAACTGGAGTCTGTTTCAAGTAGCGTCAAAGAATATCATAAGCAGGTGAGTACCGTAAATCCAACACATTAATGAAGATCTATCGCAGCCTTAACATTTGCGCTGTCGCCCTCTCAGGTACGCGAAAATCTAAGAGATGCGCTTGGGAGTTTACCAACACCACGTAACGACTACGAAATCATTGCACCGGAATATAGTGACGCTGCAAACGCAGAGTTGAGTTCGGAGAACGCAAGAATATACGAAGATCAGGCAGATATTGACAAGCGAGAGGCTGAAACTATTCAACAATCCAGACGGGAAGAGTTTAAAAAGCTTTGCACCGCAGTGCAGAGGGATTTTCCCCGCCCTATGGATGTCAACATGACAATTCTTCGCCCTTCTGGCATGGGTCAACTTTCGGATCTGCAAAAGGTACGTCGTTGCAGAGCAGAACTCAAATTGCTGTGATCCATCCGTTGCACTTCAATTAACTTACTTTAATTTTTATAGGCCGAGGAAATGATAAAACAAGAAATGGTTCTCATGTTGCATCATGATGCAGTTGTTGCGCCTGCAAGAAATCAAGTTGTTAAAAAGAGGGGAGCAGCAGTTGTAAATAACCTAGCCGCACACATGAGCTATATGGAGAGTCACGACTACGAAGATTTCACTAAAGAGGAAATGAGCGATGTATGTACGACCTGCTGCAAATTACCAATTACATTGATTATACATTAATTATACTAATAATTATTTCATTTGTTCGAAATATTTTCACTAGGCTCGAGATTTGCTACAGAGTGAAATGCAAGTCGTGAAAAAGGGAATGGGTCATGGTGAATTAACTTTAGAAGCATATTCGCAAGTGTGGGAAGAGTGTTATTCACAGGTTAGTAATTTGCCAGCCGGTACAATTCGCAAAAAAAGAAACTCAAATAATTTGTTGATTATTTGTGCGCACACAGGTACTTTACCTACCGAGTCAAACACGATATACCCGCGCCTCGCTAGCAACTAAAAAGGACCGGCTTGAAGCCGCAGAAAAGAAGTTGGAGCAAAATCAATCGCACATGAAAAGGGAGGCAAAGAGAGCTGAAAAAATTGAGGTCAAAGTTAAAAAACTTACTGCAGGGTATCAGGCAGTGGCCGGAAAAGATTTGCTGGAATTTCAGAAGTTGGCTGATCAAATTGAAGATTTGACGTTACAGAAGTATACATTTGAATTCCTGAAAGAAATGGAAAGCGTAGCAATTCCAAGACGTCTTGAGGTGGGTGGATGATTCTTGAACACTAATACTATCAAAAACTTTCTGTTGCGTTTAGTTGAACTCAATTTCTCTATTTATTTGTCCAGGCACTCAAAAGTGATGTTGACAGACAGAAGGAAAGGGAAAAGGAACTTCAACAGCGCTTCAGTGACTTGCAATTTGAAGCTGATAATATTAAAGACAGCCTGGAAGTTTTGTTGAAGAAATCCTCCGGTTAGTTACTATCTTTTACTAAAACATGATGAGTTGTTGGGTTACTCTGCTTTTTCAGTTTCTAAAATGTTTATATCACTCTTAAATTAAAACGACAGTAAAAGATGTACTTGTCGACCAACCAATATGTATTTTCTGCTATTCATTCATTCGAACTTCGTTTCCGCTTGCGGCCAAGGCCATTTATTTTGGAGAACCAGCTAGAAAACTGTAACTTTGAAAAAGTTCTGGTGAAATAGGAGTTGTCAAATCATAACAGAATTTGCAAAATCGCTAGGTTGTTGGTCTCCTTTCCAAATAACAGTTTTAATATTACTACATCATATCATCGTCGTCTCGCAGTGTCAATCTCTTGCCCCGTAATCTGAGGGGGAGGGAAATGCAGGATCCCATAGTTGCTAAACCAGTTAATTCTGGATCAACCGTGCAATGCGAAGAATTGGAATAAGATGAGCAAAACAAAAGGATATTTATGCGAATAATGCCATTTATTTGCTGGTCAGTATTTTGACACTTGATTGACATCACTATCAAAAATACTTTTGCATTCCGATGTTTACACATTTACACAGCATTGCAAACTAGTCCAGAGGTCAAAGTCAGAGGATCGTGGTACAAAATGGGGCAGTTTATGTCGTGTTCGAAGATGACAGAGTGTTTAGTCGACACGGTAGGAGACAGCGTGACCTGGGTTGTTGACAACTTTGGTCAAGGTGGCTTCCCGGAGGGGATGACCGACGACGGCTGTGGAGTAGGTGTGAGCGGGGGTATGAACATAAGTGTTGACTGGGGTGGCAGCATAGGTGAGTCCTGAAGTGTAGGTCAGGGGGGAAGCGTTGTAAGTGTAGGCGTGTTGAGTTCCGTATGGGTAAGTCGCATAAGTCAAAGGTGAGCTGTAAACGACCCCACGTCTCTGACGGCTCTTGACCTCATGGTGAGCTCTCAAATGTTCGGCACGGGCGGCGGCAACTTCTGGAGTTTCCTGGATTCCGGCGGCTGGTCCTTGGGGAAGAGCATTGCTAGCGACTCTGTATCCCTGCAAATTACAAAAGAAAATATTTTTTTAACCGGACCTTCATTCGACAGAGATTTCCTGAAAATAATGTTGAAACTTACATTGTGGTCAGCAACGTAGTCAACTCGGACTGGTCCAGCTGGGGAAGCATAGGCGTATGAGCCCTGGACATTTCCTGCAGCGTCTCTGACGGCAGCGTGAGCCTGGCCTTCGTGAGAGTAACCATAGCTAGCTTGGCCAGATTCGGTCTGGGAGTGGTACTGGGTTCTAGTTGCTACTGGAACAACGGCTGGAGCAGAGTAGGTCACGGCTGGTGCAGCGTAGGTCACGGCTGGAGAGGCATATGTCACGGCAGGTGCGGCATAGGTCACGGCTGGAGAGGAATAGGTCACGGCTGGAGCATGAGCATACTGGTAGCCATGAGCTTGGACACCGGTGGTGTATGGGTATCCCGCGACGCTGGAGTAGACAAAACCGGGCTTCGCCATGGCACAAGCCACAAGGGCAGCCAAAACAATCTGAAAATCAAATCGGTAAACGTTAGTTTGAATTATCCCAGCCGTAAAGTTAATGCAACAGAAAAAATCGGGTGATAACGTTTGATTCCTCTAAATTTGTAACTGCAGAGAAATTCGATTTTAGAAAATTTCTGAGTTGAAATTTTGTAAGGACTTTGCTTTTTCCGAAGATATAAATATAACTTACAAAAACCTTCATGTTGATGTGAAATGGAAACTGGAGCAGGAAATTATTCAAGAAGATTGCAGAAACCGCAAGTGTTAGAAATGGTGCTCATTCCGCAACACTTTTATACTTGTCCAGAACTCTTGGCGGCCTTGATGTTCCAATATGCTGAAGGACTGGACTTTTCTGGCATTTGACTTCCAGACAAAGAAAGGAAGCTGGAGTCTTCATTTTTTTTGAAAATTGAGGGAAGGGAACAGGAACCAATTCCTCTTAATAGTTAATGACCAATAATGGATTGTGCAAAATTAAATTCGTTGATTCGCTTACATAAGCAGAATCTGAGTCTTACATTTTTTGCTGGATGATCGGGCTTTGCTCTTAAGTATTCATCTATTCATCGTGACCGTCAACACCTCTACAGCTCATCAGCAAAAAATTCTTCCCAAATCAACTTTAGAGAATTAAGATCTTGCAATTTTGCAAAGGTGAATTGATCTATAGGTGGCTGTGGGCCTTGTAGGTTTTGAACGGGTGAACAGTCTTATGGGACGTGGACGCGGATGGATGGCTAGTGGCTGTAAAAATTGTAATAATGTTGGACCCAGATTACGATAAGTATAATTTTGTTTTTATCAGCACAATCATCATTACATGGACTTTTCTACTTCCCAATTACGACCACGCCCAATATCCAAGGCTGAATCTCCAAATATCCCTTCTCCACTGCATCGTGGAAAAATGTTTCCCTCAAGGATATCGCAAACTGCCAACTCTTTCGATATATTAAATTTTGCACAGGCAGAAATATCAAATGGTCATCCCAAACCTCGAATGTAGTATAAGCAATTGGAGCATATTTCAGGTGAGAGGAGAGCAAGTCAGCAAGTATGCGTGCATGAAGTGTGAAGATGCAAAATTTGCACCCTCCAATCGCCCAATAACCAATAAATAGTTTTAGCAATTATTGTCTTGCCTTAGTTTGTTAAAACTAGGTGTGTGGCAGCGGCAGCCGATTTTTTACGTTCAATGCAAAACCTGCGTGGTAAGTGAATGAAATATGTAGCAAAATTACATAACTCCTCTGTCAAAATTTATTGACTTTTAGCTCTCAAGGACACCTCAAGGCTCCATAATAATCTTGTCATTATATTGAAAACTCCATTTTTGTTTTTTGAGTCTTATGACATGGCTATGCTGTGGCGTTTGGTGGTTGTCGGTCCGGTGCTTTTAGTTTCCAAGATTGTACGAGATATGTGATAAGTCCGAATTTTTGTGTTATTTCAGCGTGTTGGATAAGATTGCACTTTTAGTGAGTTTGCAACATTGTATGTAACGCAATGCAAAAAAAGCCAGCTCCATTTATTTGCAATTTTTGTATTTTAGAGGTGATATTTATGAGTTCATATTTGAGTACATAGTTAGAAAACTGGTGGATCGGATGCATTAAAATATTAATTATGATTAACGGCACAATGGAAACATTCGATAATTACGTAAACCACAGTACAGTCGGTCGGTCCGGTCCTGGTCACCACCTTTTGACGCACAAACAACGTGCGTAATTACTCCTTTATTTCCGGCATAATTATGCAATCATGAACACAAATTACAGAGGCATTACTCATGCAGTGAATTAGCAAGATCAGATTAACTACTCTCTCGATTTGGATTTTCAAAAACACAATGTTGTTTATTCCCAAAAGCGCGCAATGTTGTTCAGCTTTGTCTGATTAATCAGTAAATAAATAGTGCAATGTCGGTAGATACATTCATGCATTTCATACTATTAATTGTATTTCAAGTTTTATCACACCAGTCAAATGTATGTATGCGTAATAAAAATGAAAACGATATATAAGTTGAACTGTTGGACTGCTCTTGAAGTTTATTTTCAATACGTGCGTTCAACTTGACTTGAAAATTGTTTTGGTACGGTTCATATTATCCCAAAACTAACTTACGAATTGAAAGCAATCGAGTGAAGCTTAAATCGGTTTGATATTAGTTATTTTGCGGATTATTCTTATCTTATGATGTAAAGTATACTACACTGGGGCAGACTGGGCTGCTGCGGCTGGCTGGAACTAAAATAGCGTTTGGGTTGCGGAATGCAATAATTGCACTCTATTAATATAATTGCGCCACTATTATAGTGGCGCAAAACAAGACTTCGGCTGATAATTAGCCTTGGCAATCTCATTTGGGATTGCATTGCGACTTTTGCTACTGGAAGTAAACCAATGTCTGAAACTACTGGAATAAAAATATTGTTGCAATTTGCAACTATTGCAACTTGCAATGCAATATGCAATGCCGGATGAATCTGATGTTGGATTCACATTCTCACGTATTCCTTATTTTAACTCTTGTGAATGTGATTTCTTCAAAATAATAATTTAGTAGAATTTATCCTAAGGTGACAATTT
>JAQGCM010001259.1:0-16366 GCA_034699705.1 Hymenaphorura dentifera | reverse complement strand
GTACGATAAGTATAAACGAAAGCAGAGTACGACCGGAGTAAGAGCACGATAAATGAAACATAAGCAGAACATACGCATAAAAGTCTAAACCTAGCGTAAAGATTTGTTTCAATATTTGGAATTTCTTGATTATTTCAGGTACAAACTCGAATGCTTTGTTGTTGTTCAATGGGAGCTGCATGGGGAGACGCTTGTCTACCTTGTCCAAAGGCTGCATCGCGTAAGTTGTTCAGATTTTATTTGGTTTTATTTGCTATTCCTACGTATTTTTAACTTGTCAAATGAATAGTTTCTTATCTACAATATTGTTCGCAGCTGAATATTTGTCAATGTGTGGATTACGACCTGGTCAAATGATAAACCCGATGACGGGTCTTCCTGAAGAAATTGACGAATGTTCACTTATGCCTCAAATGTGTCGGAATGGTACGAAATTTAAGTTGATTTGATTTAGCTAACTTGAACATTCACTTGATGAAATTATCGTTGTCGGGGTTAGGCAAACCAAAAAATGTAGAATTTCGAAGCGGTGACTAATTTTTGCATAAGTCAATTCGTCATGCAGTGCTGGTTTCTATAGTTTTGTTTTTGCACGTCTGTTTGTAACTAATGTTGTAGACATCAACAAGGCAACAAAACATTGCAAGGGACAGAAAAAAATCTTTAAAAAAATCAATTTTTTCTAAGAATCTGTCCAAATTCGAAGTTATGACCATCGTTCGATGTAGTAGTGGCCTATTGAAGTTCGGATTGTCAAAATTCCAAATTATTCCTCAAATTCGTCCAAAGCCTCAATTATGTGTTAACCGATACCTGACCAATCTGTGTCGGATTCGTCACCTGGCTGGGGTTGGACCGCACCAACACATTTTCCCTTATCAACTTCAACTCAAACTCAACAAATCCACTGAGTCCAAACAGAAAGATGTTCTACCTCCACCGCTGCTGGTAAACAACGGAAATTCCACCTCTGGAGAAGGGCCAACCGAAGCCAAGCAAAGTATCTACAATTGCGTCTACACTTGCTCACTCAAATTTCTTGAAAAATATCAAAATCTGTTGGAGAAGAAATTGCCTAAAACTACTCAAGTGTACCGAGTGTTCGTGTACGGCTTCAAGGATTTTTTAAAAGATACTAAAGACTTTATGGTTGTCCAGAAAAAAGTACTGCTTCGCGGCCATGAGAGACTAACTAGACAAGAGTTGGAAATCTACTATCGAATGCCGAAAGATATTCGTCGAGTTGGCCCTGTGCTGCTCATCTCATGTCTTCCACTCGCCAACTACATCGTGTTCCCGATTGCCTACTACTACCCGAAGCAACTTTTAAGTCCACATTTCTGGTCCTTGGACCAAAAACTGCAATTTTCTGTCGAATTCCAAAGAGAAAGATTGAACAATCATCGTCTTGTCATCGAAGCTCTTGAGTCTGGACAGGCAAATATATCAGATCTATTCCTCAAGGAACTAATGAAAACGGTGCACAAAGAACTCGCAAAAGCTAAGCGCCCTTCATCGAAGCAAATTTGGGACATTGAAACTATTTTTGAAACCGGACCTTTCAGTCTCAAGGGAATTCATGGACCTCATGCGAAGGCTCTTTGTCGTGTTCATGGACTTCATTCCTCGGGGTTCAAAAGACGTCGACTTTTTGCTCATGCACAAATGTTGGTCAAGTTGGACGGTTCAATAATTCGTCATGGAATCTACGACTTGAAACCTGAGGAACTAGCGGCCGCTTGCTTTTTGCGTGGATTATACCCTTACGGCATTCCCAAGGAAGATTTACTAGAATATTTACAACAATGGATCTCAATTTCCGCCTCCATCAAGCCGGAAGTATATTCTCTTCTTCTTCATCTTCCAATTTTTTTAGCCTACAATCATCCTAACAATTGGAGCTTGATGCCATAACCGACTAATGTGACATTGTATTTTCTGAATTTTGCGAGATTTTCTAATAAATATTTCTTATATCAAATTGATCAACTTTTTGCTGTATTTGAGCGTCCTGTTTTTGATTATCATCAAGTTTTTAGGCTTCGTTTGTTTGTAAATTGTATATGGTTTATGGATGTGTTTGGTTTTTAATCTTTTTTTCACTTCTGGTAGGAATTTGTATCAATACACCAACTTCGTTTCGATGCGAGTGTTTCCGAGGATTTGTATATGACGACGCCTCACATTCTTGCATTGGTCAGTAAAATTCTGCAGTGTTGTGGTACAATTTGTTGTTATGGCGCTCGTAATTTTTGCAATGTTCTTCCAGATGACAATGAATGTAGTCGAAGTCCGAACCCATGCAATGGAAATGCTCAGTGCCTCAATGTGCCTGGAAGTTTTGAATGCAGATGTCCTGAAGGGTATCGCCTTGATCACAGTCAGCGTGGCTGCATTGACATCAATGAAGTTAGCCTTTGAATTTCAATGAACGCATCCTTAGACTTGTCTTAGAAAATGAAATATACGTAAACCTCTTAAATTTAGTGTGTGGAACGGCAAGGAGTTTGCAGCTATGGTGAATGCAACAATTACCAGGGTGGATTTCACTGTATTTGCAGGAACGGCTTTGTTCTTACTCAATCCAAGGATTCCTGCATTGACTATAATGAATGTATCACTCCTGGAACGGTAACTAGAAAAACTTTTGCTTAATGAGGTAGTTCAGATGCGGAAATTATTTTGGACTTTTCTTTATAATCAGACGATCCCGAACCCTGCAGTTTGTACGAATGGGACTTGCGTCAATACTTTGGGATCTTTCAAATGTAAGCAAAATGGTCGTATGTACATTACGAACCGTACTGCCGGGCAAACTTTTGTGCACATTTAAAGTCTATTTCTTGCATTCGATTTTTCAGGTTTATGTCACGGTGGATTCAAACTGGGTCCGAATAATAATTGTGAAGGTAATTGTCACCATCACTCTTCAGAAAATTCTCTTATTCTGGAATTTTAACGCAATATTTTTCAATTCCCGATTTGAATCGAAGATATGGATGAATGTCAAATGATGTTGGGTGCTTGTCGTAATGGACGTTGTCGGAATACGCACGGATCATTCACTTGCAGGTACAGTAATCTTATATCCAGCATGAATTAGCTAAAATTTCGTTTATGCTAATCTAGAATATAATATTAGATGTGCCGATGGATATACTTTGACACCGGATGGGCAAAATTGTCGAGGTAAGTTGGACTGCTACTGCTATTTCATTTTCGTGAATTTTTATTAATTTTTAATAAATAAAAGAACTGATGATATTCTAATTTTTGAACGGACAGATTTGAACGAGTGTGAAGAGGTAAAGTGAATACTTTGATTACTAAAATTACTAAAATTAAACTTCATTTCAAGCAAGTAAAGTCGGTTGAAAAATTAATCATTCTGTACACCAGATTCCAAATACCTGCCCTAAGCCTGGGAAATGTCAGAATCTGATGGGCTCTCATATTTGCTCTTGTCCTCCTGGCTATGAACTCACATCGGACGGAAACTTTTGCAGAGGTCACAGAATTCTGCTTGATTAAATTCAACTTGCTGGTCAATTTGTAATTTCTCCTTGTATTTCTGTAGATTTAAACGAGTGTCAAATAAGTCCTGACCTCTGCACCGAAGGAGTTTGCATTAACACCGAAGGCGGGTTTAATTGCGTGTGTCCCACAAACTACATTCTTAGCCCAGACGGAAAGCGCTGCGTTGACATTAGGCAAGACTTGTGCTATGACGGCTTTCAAAATGCAACTGGTGGTTAAGTTTTGGCAAAAATTATTTCTACTGGATTTAATCTCTAGCAGATTTAGAAATGGGCGGTGTTCTGTAATCGGTTTTTTTAAACAAAATGTAGGGCGGGCATTGTGTTCGGTTTCAAGACGAGGCTACGTTAGTAGAATGACTTGTTGCTGTACTGGTGGAAGGGCTTGGGGTTCGTCTTGTGAACCTTGCCCGGCTCCTGGAACTCGTAAGTCAAAGTTTTAACGGATTTTCAAGTTCATGCTAAATTTAGAGTTCCTTCGAGGTGTTGACATTTATATCTTGCATCAGACAATTTCGAGAAGCTTTGTCCAGACGGAATTGGGCGTGGGGACGCTGGGGAAGATTTAGACGAGTAAGTTAATCGTATTCCATTCCGTATTCGTTTCGTTAACCTATTCTAACAGCTATTCTCTTTATTTCTGGATTAGATGCTCAATAATGTTGGACGTTTGTGACGGCGGAGAATGTATAAATACCGATGGTTCATTCCGGTGTCAGTGTCCACCGGGTTATGTCTTGGATTCTGCTGGAAAGAAATGTGTTGGTAAGGGACTCGATTACTGACAATTCCTGGTAGACAAAGCAACATTTCCGAATTGCTAATTCTTATTTGCGCGTTTAGACGACAATGAGTGCGTTTCGCTTGGAGTCTGTGGAACTGGAGCGCAGACTTGTTACAATATGGAGGGGACATTTGAATGTGCTTGCATTGAAGGTTTTGCACCAGGACCGAACCAGAGTTGTGAAGGTAAATTTGAAACTACATTGTTTGAAGTACAGAATTCTATGAAAGACTGAAATATTACTGATTTTGTTTTGCAGATGTTGACGAGTGAGTGGCAATATTATTTGGAACCACAAGCCAACTTTTGACAGATTTGGGAGCGGAAAATTAAATATACATTTATTTGTCCTTTGTTACTATTACATTCGCAGATGTCGAGAAAGGAGTCATCAGTGTGCCTTCCGTTGTCTTAATACTGTTGGGTCATACACATGTAAATTATTTTGAGACGTTTTAAATCGAAATTTTTGATTGGCAGTTTCGCCCTAAAATTAACACTGCTTATTCATAGGTCAATGTCCATATGGTTATGCATTGGCTCCGGATGGAAGACAGTAAGTCAAACAATGATTCTGTCATACATACGTTTCCCAACTAAGCTGAAAACTAATCACAATTTACATCGTTTTAGCTGCTCTGATCTAAATGAATGTGCAACAACAGCCAACAATTGCAAATTTTTATGCAAAAATCTCATCGGCTCGTTCATGTGTATATGTCCAGGTCAGAACATTATTGTATCAACAATTTAGTGTAGTTTAGCTGTGGCTCAATACTAAAAACGTTTTGCCTGACAGATGGGTACCAGCAAGTTGGGCTTGGTGATCAATGCATTGACGTAAGTAAAGCAGCTCGCTTTTT
Source organism: Hymenaphorura dentifera (assembly GCA_034699705.1). NCBI lineage: Eukaryota > Metazoa > Arthropoda > Collembola > Poduromorpha > Onychiuridae > Hymenaphorura > Hymenaphorura dentifera. Next base: position 11,183 of record JAQGCM010001259.1, on the reverse strand, counting down.
TTAAAAAAATTAACTTAGGCTTTGCTAATTGTTTTCATTTCTCCCCCAAAGATTAACGAGTGCCAAAGCGATTCCAGCCTTTGCCAAAATGGCCGATGTGTAAATCTTGAAGGATCGTACCGATGTGACTGTTTCGAAGGATTCGAACCATCACAAGACTATTTAAGTTGCGTTGGTGAGTTTAGAGCAGCAAATTGTCAAATTCTGCAGGAATATTTTAGGTCCAACTTATGATTAGACAGGAGACAAGGTTATTGCTTCCGGCATCTTATCAATGGTCAGTGTACAAGCCGAGATTCAACCGCCTTGGCAAGAACTTCGAAGGCTGATTGTTGTTGTACAATGGGCGTGGCATGGGGACCTAGGTGTGAGACTTGCCCTCGGGAAGGAACGCCATTGTATGAAAAACTTTGCATGGAAGCTGGCTACAACAAAGATGGAAGAGGTTAGCACATTAGCTTGACATTGGCTATTGAGTGATTTGAAAATTTCCTAATTTTTCGACTTTTTCGACTCCGATTCAGATCTGGACGAGTGTTCCATCATGCCTGATTTGTGCAAGCATGGAGTTTGTGTGAACACCCAAGGTTCTTACAGATGTCGTTGCCACAAAGGATATAAAGTGGATGCGTCCGGAACGCGATGCTTGGGTAAGCAATTTTAGACTTGAACACCCACCTCCAAGTTCTAAAAGAAAGTCTATCTAAGAATTTCTATTTTCTTTCCAGACATTAACGAATGCGAGCAAGTTCCTAAAGTTTGTCAGCACAACTGTGAAAACACGGATGGCAGCTTTATTTGCACTTGTCCTAACGGCTACACCCTCAGCAGCGACGGAATTACCTGCCGTGTAACTCAGAATTTCTTTTTCACGTTGTCTTGCACAGGAATTGCAATTTTAAATTATTTTAAATTTTGTCACGTGGCTAATCCAGGACATTGATGAATGCGTTACGGGCAGGCACGGATGCCAACATGAATGTGTCAATACTCAAGGGAGTTACAAATGCGCATGCAACAAAGGGTACAGCGAAGTCAATGACCAATGCTTGGGTACAAATTTCAAATCAAATCTGCCATGATTTTCTTAGAGACAAAAACAAAAATTGGAAATGATGTAATGATTTAATTATGTTGTTTCGAAATGTAGATATAAATGAGTGTGCAGAGCAGTCTGGTTTGTGCCCACCTCCAGGAAATTGCATCAATACAATGGGATCTTTCAAATGTAGCTTTTTACTAATCGAATATGAATCCAAAACTGCAAATTTAATATATTTCTTCTATTGACAGGCATTTGCCCGAGAGGATTTACGACAGATCCGAGTGGAACACTGTAAGTTCACCATACAATTCAATGTTCGCCTTCCAGTCAGAAATTGCAAATATGACAATTCACTAAAACGCATATATTTTCACAGCTGCCTGGATTCCAACGAATGCACCGACGATTCTCGGTGTCAACATGGGTGTCAGGTACATTTAGTAATCCAAATGTGAAAAGTAGGGAATTCTTTGTACAGACGACAGAAATATTTATGAAACGGTGTGCTTTCAAAAATTTCAGAATGTAGTTGGTGGCTATCGCTGTGTTTGTCCTGACGGCTATTCCCAACATTCGTATTACAATCAATGTCTGGATGAGGTCAGAAATTATTTCAATAATTTATTGGACAATTTAAATTTGACAAAACTAATTTTGGTTTCGACTACAGGACGAGTGCACAAGTGCGGCAGACATTTGTGGATCTGCCAATTGTCAGAATACGATCGGTAGCTATCGGTGCGTTTTTTAGCTCAATTTTGAATTTTGCAAATGGATTTTGCAAGTTTGAAATTTGAACAAGTGCATAATACAATTTTTACATTTTCTCCTTAGATGCCAATGCCCCACCGGCTATCAGTTTGATGAACACATACTGATTTGCGTACAAGTAAGTTTTTAGAATTTGCATCATTCATATATTTTTTGACAATCTGATTGTTGAATTTAATTGAAATGTAGGTTAGCGCAAATTGTATTGGAAGTCCTTGCGCCTTTGGTTGTTCGTCCTATGGACCGGATGGTTTTGTTTGTGGTTGTCCAAACGGCTACCGTAGAATTGGACAAGGACATTGCCTTTCAACCATAACTCCGCCAGCCTATGGCGGCTATGACATTGAAGACCCAAAATACACGGCGGAGGGTTCTGGAACAGATCGTTTTATTTCGACCGAGGGTTGTTTCTCTTGCAAAGTGGGGGCCCAAACTGCGAGAGGTGGAAGGAATCGCCGTTCAATTTCGTCAGAGCTGCATTCAGGAAATATGTCAAATCCTTTGTTTGCTTTGAACCGTCCTGGACATTCCGATTCTCTCTTGATGATTGATCAACACCACAAAGAACTAGATGATCAAATCATTCTGTTCGTCCCAATGGACCACACACGGCCAAGATACAGAATCCTTCAGCTTCAGCCGTCCCTCAAACCTATGGTAGGACATTTCATGAACTTTTTGTGTTTGCTTTGAGAGTAATGTGAATTGGCTAAAATTTATTTTCAGGATAAAATGCGCTACTATATTCGACGTGGGAATGAAGATGATCTATTTGAGATTTCGGGTGAGAGCCCAGCCTCCCTTCACTTCAAGCGCAAAACAAGAAAACCCCGCACTTACGACATAGAAGTATTAGGCTACAGCATTAATCCAACTTATTACGAAGAGACTAGAAAAGACCCATTCACTCTTAGGGTTCGGTTAGTTATAACGAATTAATTGTAGAGGCGGAGAGCATCTCATTTTTAGCTCGGAGACGCACGAGTCTTGAAGTCAAAGTGGAGCAAAAACGAAATTACTGCCAAATGTGAAATGCCACTGCCAAAGGGATTTCAGGGACCAAAGATGTCTTTCCTCGTTCGCTTAGGGGCCTGTTTACACGGATGCTGGTGCTTAGATTTTTACTAATTCACTTGTACATTGTTTGTACCATTTTGTAGCAAATTAAGCTTCATTTTAGTTAGTAGTTTTGAGTAAAAATAGCAGTACGAAATATGTCGAAACTCTAAATAGTATGCATATGCTCATACAACTGAGCATCCCAAACTAATTAGGTACTTCGTATTCTAAGATTTTCCTTCTGATAGCTCTTGTTATCTGTTATGCATTGGTCGGTCGATAAAGGGGGGAGTATTCTTTTTATCCAAATGATTCAAATAAATGAAAATCTCTGATAGCCGTATGAATGACGGGATGATTCTGTTGTCAAAGCTGACGAGAAATATGGTGGGATCGGTGATTAGTTTTTCCTGGAAAGCCTTGAATTCTGTGTTCGTCTGCCTTAAGAATTTTAGGCTAATACGGTAGCCCAGAAATAGTCTTATTTAGAATTTGGTAAGGACGAATCAACGGAAATTTACATCTGAAATACACACACTTCGTTAGGAATTTTTGGCTACAGAGGATTTGGATTCGAATACTAATTTCCAATGTCTACGTCTAATTGCTTGCAGTCAGTCTTCCAGTATATTTCTAACAATTTGGATGAGTGTAGCACTCTGGTATTATTAATTTTGTATCTAATTTGCATTTAATTAATTTGTAGTTAATTCAGAGATTAGTTAACAGAATTCTTTAGAGTGGGCTTAAATGCTGCAGTGCAGTTTATGTTAAATGTACGATAATATTTCCATCCATGTCATTCAAGACACCGCACAACCGCACTAACGCTCGTTCAGCCCTAAACTTTTAGTTCTTAACTAATAGTGTAATTAAATTAAGGTTTTCGTAGAATATTTCATTACATTAACATACTTTAGCTGTACACCATGAATGTATTTGTAATTGTTCCGTTAATAAATTTATACAATTAGACTTCGTGGCCATGTTTGAATGACGCACTTCAGCAAACATCGAATGACGAAATTTGAGAGCTGTTTAGCTAGCAAATGAAGTGGGCTGAGAATGAGCAAAATTGCGTCGTTCTACTCCTAATAATAATTATTTCAAAAATGACATGCACTAACTAAAATGACCAAAGTGCCCACTACTGAACTCATGACTTATTTCCATTCCATGACAAAGAAGAATTGTCACCTCTTTAGTGCAAATATTGTCCAATACAAAAGTTTATCAAGACACGCGGAACGAAACTGTCAGCACGTGGGCTGGAGCTGGACAGGAACGCATTAGGATCTGTGGCAACGGCAACCATTGTGGATAAATCCAACGCTATTTGGACTTTGATTGAAATTCCGAGAAATGAAGGTCCGCGACAGATTCGGACTCCGAATTTCGGATTGATGAGGCATTGAGAGGAAGATGAGTTGATGTTTCCATTCCATATCCATATCATCATCAATTTCAGCCACTTCTATTCCCGTATGTATTTCTATTCATGACGGAATTCACAGTCTTCGTTGCGTTCTTTAGTTCTTTTTACCTTTGTATTCATTTGTCCACGCAATGGAAGAAAACTAATGTCGTCCTTTCATTGAGAAGAATTTTTTATTTGAAAATATTGAAAGGCTTATAAAAGTAATTTGGCTGGTTGGATGTTGTGGTCAGTCCGTCAGTCAGTCTTGTATGGATTTTGGAAACGAGCATGAAATCCAACCGCCGAGGGTAATTAAAAGAACTTGAGAAGAATTAGAACTAATATTACAATTTGAAAAGCGAAGAGCAAATTGCTTCAAATAATTGGGTGGGCTGAAAGTTTGCGATTCAAAGGGTGGTAGTGGTACTCCAACCTTCATTGGGAGACAGCAAAGGCTCTTTAGAAATTTTGCAAAAACAATATTTGACTAACTAAAATTAAAAGAGCATATGATCATACCCACATTTTCAATAACTGATTGCAAAAATTCGTAGTCTGAAAAAAACGAATTTTTGCTTATAAAAGGGACTGAAGACCACAGATATTTGCTCAGTTGTACAGAAGAATTCCAAAGCGTAAAAAATATATTTTGCGGATTTTCAGTTCTAGGGATCCGAAAATGCGGAGTGTCCGCGATGTGCGAAGCCCGCTGCGGGTGACAGAAATTATTAAATCCTTGATCAAACCTCGTTTGGTAAATAACCCTTACACATTTTTGGCAGAAATTTCGCAGAATAGGCTACCTATAAAATTTTGGAAAAATTATCTTCTCATGCACTGGTTTCTTTCTAGATTTTAGTAATCCTTCTGTTCTTTACTTGGAATTCGGAGAAGTCAACTTGTGCAAATGCTAAAAATCTAAGACTGCGAGCTCCCAGCCATATTGTCCAACTTCAAGAAGAACTATTATCCCATTCTGGTCCACCGGAGCAATCGAATGATTCAGAATTTGTTGGACCATTTGGTGGAGTTGGAAACGTTGAGCCGATCTTGGAAACTAGGAGAAAGAAAAACTGTGGAGTTTCATCTATTGGTAACCCAAACCCGAAGCACTTTACATTTTTGCTTTCATTTCTAGTCAATTGATTGAAATTTGCAATTTGTTTTCCATTGATTAGCTGCACGCGGGTTGATTGGGCCAGCCATGAAAAAGTCATATTTTGCATACACACCGGAAGAAGTTGAGGAAAAAATTGAAGAGGAAAAGATGCGACGAAAACGTGATGTTCATCATCACGGACAACAAAAACGGAATGATCTATCGGACGGACCTTTGCCATGGACTTGTTTGGTTAGTTTTTGAGTCAAGGCCTGTTCAATTTTGAAAAGTTTAGTGGTGTATTGTTGTCCGTTTTTTTCAAAAAAAATTCTTTAGACAAAATACGAGTGGGAAGATATGGGTTCGGATCACTACCCACGCTTTGTTCGTACTGCAGAGTGTAAATCTCGCAACTGTTTTAATGGCTTCTTCAGATGCAAGCCGAGGCGATACAAGACCAAAATTTTGAGACGAATTACAGCCACCGACACGACTTCTTGTGAAGAGGATGATGTATCTTTGCCAGAGTCTTTGAGACCTTCTTGGCGATTCATTACGGTGACCATCAATTTGTGTTGTGACTGCACTGGACGTATTCCAGTGACAGAAACTACGACTGCGGATGCTTAAGAATTTTGCGCAACACAAAATTATTTACGAAAAAAGAATATCGATATCCTGTCAAATTGTGTATACTTTATAATCTGCACTCTGAATTTTTGCCAAATTGGGGCTTACAGATTGCATTATATTATTAGTTTAGCCAGCGATCAAATCTGGCTAGATCGCTTATTGCGATTTGGGTCGTGAGATTATATCAATCTGAATGTTTAGTTTTTTTGTCGGTGCAGACAGCAGAGAGAATTATGATACTTCTGCGAGAGAAATGCTTTCGAAATTTGAGGATTTGTTTAAAATCCTATTGTATTTTAGAAAACAATTTTTGTTTGCTGTTTTCAAGTGAAGGTAAAACATTTGTAACATTTGTTGTGCTTGTGTGTATGTACAAGTAAAATAAAATTCCGAGGTTTTAATTCTGGTCAAATTCTGCAGTTCGTTGTACATTGGCAGTGGCAGCACAATTTAGATGGTTCAGAATTTATAAAATGGCAGACAATATTACCGGAGAAGGATTAGTACACATCCAATGGAGTTCTTGTTTGTGAAATACAGATGCGCAAGTTGTTATTGTTTCACACAATATTACATAATACACACTTGGGAAAAGACGGAAAGACAGAATCGCTTTCAGTGTTCTAATTTGTGAGAAAATTATTTGTAATTGTCTTCGGCATGCTTGAAGGACTTCCGGAAAGCATGCAAAGTAGTGCTGATTGCAAACCGCGATCCGACTGAACAAAGTGCAGCGTCCAATGCTAATGCAAAATTGTTCAGGCGAAACGAACAAGAATTTGCTTGTACACTGGAGAATTACTATTTTCTTACTAACCAACAAAAAATGGGTTCACTCTAGATGGAATTTCCAGCTGTTCAGTGTTGTGTGTAGTGGAAAATCCAGCTATGAACGAAAGCTTCGATTTACGGAAAAATTGAAATCTTTACATTACAATTCTTACAATCGATATTAGTGGCAATGATGTATTGCTTGACAATTTCTATTTTTGAAATGATCAAAACCTCTGTTAGCAATTGAACTAGCTTTTCTGAATGAACACACCATATTATTTATTCCGTCAATTCTTGAACAGATCCTGATCCCACTTCAGTACCAACAAAAGTACAAAAGAAAGACGTTTTCTGGAAGTTCAGCAGCTATTGAATTGAATAGATAATGATCTTTCCGCTACTTGCACTGATGCTCAAGAAGCAGAGTTCCAGTTCTCCAAAACACCAATTACGTAATTCATATAAAATTGCATGAATCTGTTCTAATCGCCTGAGAAAGTTGGAAAAATTGTAAGTGGGAATCCCTCTGCTAAACAATACATTGACTAATTAATTGTGTGTTTAAAAAAACGTTTTTACGGATTCAGAATCCGAGCCATTACGTTTTTATTTTTCAAGGTTAATTCCCAATTGCACTTTGTGCATGCAATAAAATGAGAATCGGTTGGCTATCAAGCTCCACTCAATCCAATCCGCTGCAAGAAGCCAGAAGATCAACGAAGTCCGGAAGTCCTTCGAAAATACTAAAATGATTTTCACAAAATATTCAATTCGGAAATTTGTGCTAATTTCTGTGAGCTGTTGTACTCTTTTAGCCCTTGCTGAAAGTAAGGAATATTCAGAAGTTGAAAAGAAAGCCATAGCACAGGTTCGATTAAATTAATTTGCAAGACAAATTTAGTTAATTTGATTTATTTGCTCCTTTAGCATTTAATTTATAATTTTGTGGTGAACAGTTACGCGATTTGGTGCCTGACCTTCTTGCCAGAGATGAGTATTACAACAATGATGAATTTCTGATGCGCTGGCTCACAGGTCGGTCTAGATTATTTGGTTTTTAAAAATTTACATCATATGCCCCAATCTATTTAAATATGAGATTGATCTTATATTTTAGCCAAGAACATGGACGTGAGTTTGGCACAAAAGGGAATGAGAGAGGTAGAGATAAAATTCTAACAATTTTTAATGTGCTGCTTGCTGCTGATTGCTGAATTACAATTAAATGTTGTAGTCCCAGAAATGGCGAGATGAAAATCACATTGGCACGATTGTAGATGAGAAACTGTATGATTTTAAAACTCCTCCATACACTTATCATGGCTTTGACAAAGAAGGGCTACCAAGTGAGTTTCTAACCAAAATTCGCAAACATTGCTCGACTGTTGCGAAAGCACACCAATAAATGCAATCTTGGAATTTATTGTTTTCAGTTGTTCTGTTTACTCCAACATCAGTTGATCTTCGAGCACTAATTGTTGCTGGACAAAGAAATGCAGCCATTAGGCTCTTCGATCAAATGGTCGAAAAGGGATACCACACTTTAAAAAATCTTACAACGTTAGGGAGCGATGGAGAAAAAGTTCAGCAGGTGACGGCGATTCTAGATTTAGACGGATTCATTCTAACACAACATTTGTGTTTGCCCTGTAAGTTAAAGTTAAAGTTGCGGAAATCAATTTAAGCAAAATTTTGAACAAAATTCTTGCAACGGTTTTAATATTACAATTTTGATTCATGGCAGGTATCGGAGTATACAGAGAATGGCTGGGACATCTCGAAAAATATTATCCAGGTATTGGTAACAATGTGCTTGTCATATTATAATACTAGCATCACTGTAATAAAAGATTTAATTGAATTGAAATGAATTCTATTTAGGCGCACTCAAGCATCTAGTCGTCATAAATAGTGAGTTTTTTTTTGTTCTCAAGTCATAATCTCGTCAATCAATTTGCGCAACATTGGAATTTCTTGTTTTTCAGTGGTTCCAATTGCACTGCCGTTCATAGAAGTGGTTAAACCTTTGTTGTCTGAATCTACTCGTAAAGGATTCAAAGTATTTGGACCTAATAAACCTGAATGGTCAAAATATTTATTCTCCATTATATCTGAAGATCAACTTCCAGCTAGATTCGGCGGAACATCTAAGATTCAGATTTGATCTTATTTCGAATCATTTGATCTGCTGATTTCTGCAGGAATTTCCTTAACTTCTGGAAAACCTGTAAAATTTAATTTTCCTTAAATACATTCTTGATTGTTTTGTTGTGTGATCATTTCTTAAGTGGAAGTCGAAAAGTTAATGTATTTTTTCAATTCTATTCATTTCAATCAATTTGCAAATTTTGTCGAATAAATATTCGTCGCGTAGATGGATGATGCTTGCTGAGAAAAGTTGGCCTACAATGTTTTATTCGAGTGCAAGATTTTCAATAGAAGCTGCAAAAATTGAAATATTGCAGCCACAAAAAAATAAAAACTGAAATATTGCAGAATTAGATTAGTTTACTCTCAATGTGTCAATTAAACAATTCATTCAACCACTTTGATCTTAGTAGGTTCTGCAGAGTACAGGTGCAGTGCATTCACGCAAAGTGGAAACATTAAATTTCACAATAACTTTGTTATAATTAAACTAAATCCTAAACTTAAGTTTGAATCTAATTTAAACCACAAGTACTTAAGACACCTCATAAATTAAAAAGTTCTGAAAATTTGGGGTTTCAGTCGACTCAGCTCATACAAACAATAAATTGATAATAAATGTATTTTGTTGAGCTTCATTCCGGGTTCGACAATTGCATTGGCTTGGGCAAAAGGGAAACAACGCGAATCGTCGTGTTCATCCTTAAAATAAAATTTGTGGATATTTGTTTTTGTCAAATTTTCAAAAATCTCTTGAGAACTCTAGTTGTTGTTGTCTTCGTTTTTGATTTTTGACGACTTGGCAAGAACATCCACTACGAATCATGATATAGTCGAGGGCCCAGGGCTGATCTACGAACACTGAAGACATTTTTAATTTTGGCTCTGGCGGAGGAGTCCCTTGGGGACGGACGAGGGCATAGGTATAAGTATGTTGCTGAGTGCATTTAGATTGTTTGGAATGACGATTTTCAAGGAATTTGCAAGGTTTGTTCATGATTCCTTTCTCACATGAGTATTCGAAGAAACGTTGGCGAATCGGCTCAGCCTGGTACAGTTCGACCAAGTGACCTGAAACATTTTCAAGTTATTAATTAGAACTTGCTTGGCTCGATAAAATAGTGGAAATTAGTCAAATGAACTATTTCGCAACCGACCTGACCGATTCCTCCCTGCCAGCGGCTCAACCAATTCTGTAACTGTTGGACAACAGGATTCCAAGGACTCTGTGACATACATGAAGGGCTCAAGAGGACTCAACGGAGTTTGAGGAAGATTTCTTCGACCTAATTTCATTCCTCTTTTCTGACCAATCCCGACTGGGAGATTCATTGCATTTAGCCTTTGCTGCCGAGCTCGCTGTCTGTTTCGATTTTTTCTCCTCCTATTAAACCCGAAGAATATTATTTAGAACCCATTTTTGCCCTAATTTAATACTGAGCTAAAATTAAAATGTGATTTTTACCAGAATATGCGTGCCCGTTCTCTCTCACTCCAACCGAGATTAGTTTCAACATCAAATTGTCCAAATAATTTCTGCTGATCTGCTGTCCAAGCGCTGTATACCATATCCAAAATGAACATCTGTGAACAGATGAAAATCATGCACAGAAAATTAGTCAAAATTGGATTAGAAGAATTCAGTGCAAACAAACAGATTTTATGGACATAAATTCAAGTATTTGTTTTGATTTGAGCTCTGCAAATTCCCAGCGCATTTAATTATCTGAAGGGCTCCGGCTGGCTGGCCTGGCCCTTCGTTCGTCCGACCAAACACTTGAGGGGTGTCAATTGAGATGCAAAATAAAACAAACCCATTGTCGTGCTAATTGTTGGAGCGGGGCTGAGGCTGACGACAAGAAGCTGGCAAAGTGTTAAGTTGACACCTCGCCACTTAATGCAAATAAATATAAACTTTGCAACCCATGAAATGACGACAGCTGAATTTATTGTCAACAACTTGCACAGTCCTCGACTCGACAAACTCGACATACGAATTCGGTTTTATTTCATTTGGTTTCTGGGTTGGTTGGTTTCAGCAAAGCTCTGAGAGCATAGCATGGATATTGACTTTGGCAACGACACGAACGAACGACTTGTGTTGTAATTACAAGTTTTTGCTACTGGATTTTATTGCACTCGATTGATTTATGCATATTTACTTTACGACTTGATAATTGGGCGTGAATTTAAATGCTGATTAGCACTTGTCATCTCAGCAAACCGCTAGCCCCATG
>JAQGCM010001258.1:0-16370 GCA_034699705.1 Hymenaphorura dentifera | reverse complement strand
CAACATGAATACGTACATAAATTGTGTGGGGTTTAACCAATTTTAGAAAATTGCAAAACAATCTTCACTCAGGCAGATCTATCAACGCAGCCAACTCAGGCAGGCAGGCAGAACGTGCCACTGCCACAGCACAGCCACCACCGCGAGTACGTAAAATGTAAACAGCTTTTCTTTCTCGGAATTTTCACAAGCATTGATCCAAACGGGTGGAAACACGGGGCATGTGAATAACTTTAATTTGATCCGAACTATTCATTAATTCACTACAAACATTCACTAAAAGTTTGGCATAGGGCACAGCAAACCGACCTCAGCCTGTAAATAGTACACTCACATAGCCATTATTTGATAAACATCACATTCAAATTGCGTCATCAGGCGACTTAGGCAGCCCAACCAAAAGCCCAAAGCTTTTCTAGCTGCTAGCAGAATATCAAATCATGCAATATTCAGAGGGCTATAATTTTTCCACAACCAGCCAAAACTCCAGACCTCGAGTTATTAAATGCGAAGGCAGGGCAGGAAAAAAAGCCTCGGCTGGGCTGGGCCTGGCTCTGGCCAAAGTTTAATATGTAGTCGTACGTAACGTACTTACTATGTCCTTAAATACCTTCATTTACATGCAGAGAAATAATAAATCTATTTTCCTTGAGAGAGACTTCATTTTGTGTGTGCAATTATTTGACGACTAAAAGCCATCATGGAATTTAGTGCAGAGCAGAGCGAACATGAGATAGGTTGTACGTTGTACGCTGTACGCTGTACTTTCACTCTTGACTTTTGCATGAGTTTTCTGCACTGCAGAGGACGAGAAGCCCACTATTAAAATTCTCCGGGATGGGACGGGACGACTACTTTCTTTACTCAATTTGACTATTAGTGCATACATACGTAGATAGAGAGGACGATTTAGTTCACATTCACATTTCACATGTCCTTCCCATTAGCTAATACCCATTGCTCAAAATTTCATGACGTATTAACTAGTCACAGTCATGGTCCCAGTCCTAGTAGTTAGTAGTCCAAATCTAGGGCCAGGCGAATTATACAAGAAATTGTTGGCTAGTATTTTAGAGAGTTACATAATTGAATTTGTTCGTTATTCAAGAAGCATACTGCCGTACATGCTAAAAGTTGATGGATTTGGATTTTGGCTGGCTGAGCAGCGAAAGCGAACCATTAGTCGTCGTCGTCAACTAAGAACTAAATAACATTTTGGGAATTTAGTTTGCTTTTGCTTTGCATGCTTAGATGGCTTTTAGTGAAAGTAATAATAAGGAAGGAAGGAACTGGGAATTGGGAAATGGTTGATGGCCTGAACAAGAACAAGTAAAATTTATCCATATTTAATTGAGTCACAAAATCCACTTCAGTTTCTGTCTCAGCCGTAGCGTACCACGACCAACGACTAAAAGCCAATTAAAAGATAAGAGGTAAAATATATTGTGTGTACGTAGTTGGATGGAAAATGGTTGTAAGAATTAGGTGGGTATTTTTAGCAACTAAATTATTCATTGCTGAGCAAGCAGAGGAAGACTTGTTTTGTTGAATTTGAGCAAGGACATGATGAGATATTGGAATATTAGACTCTAAAATTCTGCCATGTTCCAATCTAGGGGTTCAAAATTAAGCAAATTCCTTCAATAATCATGCAATTAGCAATTGATATTTCGGATTAAGTTCGTTAGTCCTAAAAATTTGATACAATTTGATGAAATTAAATATATTTCATGATCCACGAAAGAATCCAGTGACCTTTCCAGCGCATCCTTCCCTTCCTTTCCTTATAAGTAGAATTCAATTATTAGAACCCGCGCACAGCAGCAGCAGCTATCAGTTACTACGACTCGAAATCAAAGACTACAAATAAAATACCGAAAATCGTAGCAGATCGACCCGTTCGGCGTTCGACCGACCGACCGACCTTTTCATAACTAGCTCAAAAAGTTACTCTACTAAGTGGATGGTGGTGCTCAACGGGGGAACGTTAATGCAATGAAATTAATTGATAAAAGAAGAAGCTAAAAAAATATTTGGCCTTTCTTTTGAATGCTTGGCAAGTCAAAGGGTTAAGGTAGGGCTAGAGCAAGGGCGGACTCTCATTCTCTCCTCGCATCTCTGACTCTGACATCATTTGTCATTCAAAATCAACTCGGCATTTAGTATTATTCTTTTAATCATGTGTAATTATAACCCAGCAGAGCAGCCCATGAGCTCATCTCTGATTCTCCGATTCTCTGACATTCACATGAACATGAACATTTACAATGCGAGAATCACGACCCCACCGCAATTAAATCTAAATGACATCAGCAACAGCAGCAGCGCAATGCAAATGAAATGATGTAAGAAGAGCACAAGCAGCAAGCAAGCGATGCAGGGATTCTCTAGTTTAATCAACAAAACCCAAGAGGGCTTCTTCCATTTCTATCGCATCGTCTCGCCAGTTTCTTAGCGTTCTTGCTCTTTCTTAAAGTCAAAATAATCACTCCCGCAGTAATCTTAGCCATTAGCAGCAGGAGATGTGGGGAAAGCTGAAATTGACTAATGAGCTGAGCTGAGTCTGGCTCAACTCAGCTCTTCTTTCATTTCTCAACGAGGAGGCTCGAGAACACGCCTTTTAGCTTATCATCTTAATTCATTTTTTGCCTAAGAACGAGAACGATTAAAACACGCCCGACGCAGCGACCAGTCTTAACACTGAACGTTACTTTGTGCGCATGCGCATTGTGTTCCGTCTGGCTAAAGTGCTTCATCTCAGGTTCCCCCCACCTCCCAAAAAAGAGAAAAGATTAATTTATTTTATGATTGCATTAGTGATCGGGTGGACGCTTTAACTTGATTGTTGGTTGTGGCTGGAGACGCGAGGGGATGACGGAGGAGCAGAGCACGAGGAGCAGGAAGGAAGTTAGGGTCCATCATTAATATTAAGAAGCGGGGTTTAGTTTCATCCTGAAGGATTACGGACGTCCATCCACGCCGTGAGCTCGTTCATTCCGTCTTAAGTTTAATGCCAAGAAAAATCTATCAAGGGAAAGAACAGTAGCCGTATAGACTTACGCCATTAGTTGTTTTTTTTTGCGTCCGCTTCTTCCAAAACCGACCGAGTTCTTACTTGGCGGGTACGGAGTACGGGTACTCACTTTGGCTCTTTGGCATTAGCAAAGTAAACTTATGCTTAACTCACTCAAAACAGACTCTAATTCCAAAATCTAAAGGCCAGGCCTAGACTCTGGCCATGCCAATGACTTAATGTAGGCGAAAGTTTTGGGCGTAAGATTACTCGATTGGGCCCAACTCTTTGTTAGCGCTGAGCTGAGCAAAGCAGGCTGAGGTCTAAAGTCTAAAGACTGACTCTGTTTACGCTCTTATGATTACGCCAAGAAAAATGAGATGAAAATTAAGAATGGCATGATTTTGATTTTGCGAGGTTGGCTTCAACGGTTGTTGGTTGTCCCAAGCTTTGCACTGCACCGAAAGTGTTCTTCTTTGAGAAAAATTTCAACTCATAGAAGCTAATCCTTAAAAAATTATGACAGCGTACTTTATATCAATTTAACTGTCAGTGTTAATGGAGACTTAGTGCTCAAATCAAAGTCAGTGGGATTAATTCCTTTAGCAAAGCCAGCCTCCTCCTGCAAATGAAAAGTCAAAGTGACGGCAATTTACGGCTACTAAGACGACGACGACGATGAGGACTAAGACGACAAAGGTTGCTGGCTGGCCTGGCCATGGCTAAAAGCTAAACTAAAGTTCTGGGCCCAAAACTTTATATTGGACCCTAAGATATACTCCTGTGCTATGCCCAGTTTTGCCCAGGTTCCCAATCTAATCTAATAAGTAACTGAAGGAAACTGGAGCTATACACACCTAAAAGTTAATGGACTATAGCCAGCTACCCGGCTGGTAATCTGTGCTCTAGATTTTCACAAAATCCTTCTAATGGGATAGGCTTTGGCAAATAAATGAGGTGAATCAATTTCCAAGTCTTAGCCTTAAGACTTAGCCATGGCCAGCTGTTTAATTTTTTCAGAAAATGTCAAGAGAGAATTTTTTTTGAAGAAGAGTAGGAGTGGGAGGGCTTAGCCGCTCTGTGAGCCCAGGAGGGTAGGACTTACATGTTATAATGAACATTAACTTTTAATATGGCGAAGAATGAGATTGTGATTCTTACTACGTATGGTTGAGTGAGTTCAAATGGCCGGGATTCTTGGTTCTTGGTCTCGTCTCGTCTCATGATGATAATGACCCGAGGAATAATTACTCACATTAGCATTGTGGTCCGAATATGGCGGATGAGTTGCGGATTTGACATTTGCACATTCATTCATCTCATTCTATGCCCTGTCCTACGTCCTAAGTCCTATCTTCTCAATGAATGGGAACTAAGGTTAATAGCAGAGCTAGACATTTATGGGCCTTAATGTCTTGGTTGTCGTGTTGGAGGATATGGTCGGTCGATGCGATGGTCGACAAGTCCATGGCCACCTGGAGCATAATTAATGAATTCCTCACCAGGCTTTTTTTTCAACTGAGGGGGTAGAGGCTCTAGGAATGTGTTTAATTTAAGGCGTGGGCATGACAGGACAGGCATAGAGACCCTGCTTAATCGCTCACCCATTATGAGCTCAGCTCACTCAGAGAGATCAGATGAGAAGACTTTTCACTTCTCATTATTGTCCAAAGAACTCATTTCATTATTGTGGTCCCTACCGAGAGTCCATTTCATTAAACGCCACTCTTTTGGATTGGATTGCCTGTGTCAATGTCCGTGTCCATTGTCATTGCCGTTATTAAATTAGTTGAGGAAAATGACGGCCAATTATCATTTTATGCCAATTTTGGCAAAAACAGAGTCAATTCTATTGACATTGGATGAAAACTCTCCTACTTAGCATATAAGGAAATCTGAGACAATTCGAATTCGATTCCAATTATTTGAGCATTATCGAAAAGTAAGTCAAAGTACGTGCTTTCTCTTTGGAGCTTTCTCCTAAATTTAGAAATTAACAAGCTCAAGTCCACATCTCTGTGCATTTTATTTGCAATTTGCATTAATTAGACAAATGAGATGAATGAAAAATTACAGACTGAAATCTGATCGTCAACAAAGACATAATTCACAACGAACCCAGTCAGTCAGACAGAGATAAACAACTCCCGTTGAGCTGCTTGGTTGAAGTTGAAATTTAGAGATTCGGTCGGAGCCCAGTAAGAAAATTATGTTAATGTAAATTAAGATGTTTGAGATGGGACGGAATGCAGAAGATTTTGAGAAGAAAACTATGGACCATGTCAAGCATACATAGCTAAGGTGGTGCTGGAAGTATAAATAATTTTGTCTGCTTGGACGGTAAATTAAGTACCATTGCATTGCATTGCACAGATTAGTTCACCTGGGCAGCACTGAAAATGCATTGAAAAGGTGAGGGAGCACATCTAATCGTCTTTTTTATTTCTAAAGCTAAGGAAAAATGCTAATGTTAATGCTATTAGCTACACTATACTTATGTTGTTCTCTACACTGCACGCGTTAAGTTTTTCCAAATGAAAAAAACGAACGAATGAGTGAGAGAGTCGATGATTTATGTTGAATTGAAATTATGCGAGAAGTGAATTATTGCGACAACTTTATTCATGAGAGGAGAGAGAATGAGAGAGGTCTTTATAAGGCAAGTCGTCTTAATGGGTAATAGGTTAATCCAATCGAATCCAAGCCTACCTGGTCTGGTCCTACCTTCTTAAGGTACAAAACGAAATACTTAATTCAACAATGCCTGCTCTGCCACACTGTACGTACTGCACGTTTCTTCATCGTGATTAAGGAAATTAGCTCCTTGTTTTGTGGATTCAGGTATTCAGGTGGGGGACTTTACATTAGGAGAGGACGACTTTTCACACGGATTGTATAATTTTGATAGAAGAAAAGCTAAGAATCTCATTTAATCTGAAGTCTTCAAATCCTTAGTAAAACAAGTCATCCAAGAGTACAAAGTGTACGTAAGAAAAAAATTGGAGGTGAGGTAAATAACCGCAAGATAATAGCCAGATTTGAATGTATGAGAAAATAAGCCAAATACTGCAGTGTAGGACGAGTAGGAGATGAATTGGATGAAGATGAAGAAATATTGCAAAGAGGACGACGGGACGGCACGGCGAGACAAGATTCTTTAATGAATGATGACTTTTTGAAAGAGATCGGAGGACAAAAGAGCAGTGTGTGTGTGGAATTCGTATGTGTGAAGGAAAATTCGTGATCCACAAAAACGTCATCGTCATTTCCAATTTTCCTACTTAATCATATTAATAATAATAATTTCCCAGAGCTTGGCAGCCTGGCGTGCAAGGAAGGCCCACCTCACACTCACACGTTCCGAGTCGTTTCGTTATTAAACTAACTAGGAAATGGATTTTTTTGGTTCTGCATTGTTGTGCTGCAGCAGCAGCAGATTATTTAGTCCATTTCAATTTTCCAATTAAATTAATTAAGCAAATGCCGTCCCCCAATTGGGGGCGGGGATCGTAACGTGGACCCCCCAACTCTTTTAGACCCAAAAGTTCAAAATCCTCTTGAGTCAGTTCGTTTGAAATTTTAAGACTGTAGTTGCAGTGCCAGTGCCATATATGCTCACATGTAGGGATGGATTTCTTTTATTTCCTCCAATTCCAATAGAACACCATTTTTGCTGACTCACGACGAAAGAGCACAGCACAAAAAGATGAGGACAATGTGATGTGAGATGTGAATGTTTTGAGATCATATGCTCATCTTTGTAGAGCAGAGCAGAGTGGAGCAAAATTGGAAGATAAAAAAATTATGACACGACGACGACGACGAAGATGACGAAATATAGGTAAGGTAAGGTACGTTGGAGTCGTCGGAGTCGGAGAGGTTATTGTATTTATTTACTAAGGTAGGACTCAATGCCCTGGTCTGGCCCTGCTCAGATTGAGATTATTCATTTTCATTAGGGACTAAAAAATACCAACAAGGCATCTCAGGTGGGCTGGTGCTGGTTGTGAACCTTTAAAAAAAGAATCTTTATAATTTTTTTCCTTGCTCATCTCTTCCTCATCTTCGTTTTTCTTTTCTCTCCCCTGCCCTGCTTATACTTTATTGTTGAACTCTCTTAACGAGCTAATCGCTTCAATCATCCTGCATTAATCAAAAATCCCTAATCCATCATCTCCTACAGGGTTTCACCCTTGACACGACCCAAACAGGGGGTCTTCATTCCAAATTGTTCACATCTTCTCAGCCTCAGCAATAAGAGAAAAGCCAAAGAGTTTGAGCTGAGCAGCGAGTCAGACTCAACCAGGCAGGGTTCAAACATTCAGTCGGGTAAATAGCAGACGAAGAAAGGAAAGAAAAAATTATACACAGAAATATTCCTGTAGCTCAGCTAGCAAAACTGTCACGACACTCTCGACGACGACTAGGTCTTTTCTTTCATCTGATTTTTTTAAATAATGCGAACCTCCTGATTAAAATGGTGATACCTTGGTTCGTTCGGTCGGTCGGTGCTCATGTATGTAAAAATTTGACGGGCGCAACAATGAATCGGTTCTTAGGAATAAAAAAGCAAATATGGATCGGACAAGTCAAAGCACGTGTTTCATAATGAGTTCACGTAGGTCTAAACTCAGCTCCATACACGTTACACATGACACCACATTCTTGAATTTTGATCATCACATTGTTGGGTCGGTCCTCTCCTCACGTATTTCATGACACGGCTAACAATAACAATAACATTAACAATCATAATCGTTCTTTCTGTCCGAGTAGAGCGAGTACAGGTACTCCCCAGCCAGATGACAAAAGCTACAGAATCTCGAGTCGAGGGCCAGACTCCAGTCCAGAGCCGTGAGCTGAGATGAGATGAGATTGACCTTTTGGTCCAGCCAAGAAGAGTGACAATGACAATGAGAAAAATCCCACTATTAAAGACCACACATTAGGGGCTATAAAAATAATTCATTGCATTGCATTACAGCCGTTGTAAATGGTACGTACGTACATACAGCTCATTTTAATTTGATTGTCGAGCCAAGCCATAGCCATGATTTTATAAAAATCTTGTAGGATGTTGGGAATTACTGCAGTAATGGGCTGGTGCTTAGATTTATTATGTAAATGCGTGCTTTCTTTAATTCTCTCTGCTTACTTGCTGCTTGCTTGCTTTTTTTATTTGGATTTTGGATAAGGAAGCTGAGCTAGGGAAGCTAGTGAAGTGGAATTCATGCAAAAATGCTTATCATTGGAGCTGGAGCAATGCGAGTGGAGTGCGAGTCGTGTGATGTGCGCGATGTTAAATGGAGAAAGCACACAAAAGGAGGAAATGAGAATTAACTCGGAAGGAAAGGCGATCAAGTTGACGTTGAGTTATTTGCTAAACGTTGGAAATACAGTCATTTGGAATCTTACTCATTGAGATCTGCTGCTCTGCTCCTGCATGGAATTTTTTTCCTTTCTTTCTCAACCCAAACGCAAGAACCACCGAAAACTCCGAATCTTTTCCAAATACCCGTGCCCGCACCCGCTTGGCTTAACTAAGAAAGCACAAACACAATGCACGAGTGAGTTAACCGCCTTGCTGGGGATGAGGATGAGGAGAAAGAATCGACGAAGTGAGATGCTTTGAGAAATTAGTGCAAATGCAAAGCCAAAGCCAAATGCATGAAGGCACACTTCCACTTCTACTTCTTCTAATGCATTATCCTCCACATCCGCAGAGCAGATAAAAAAATTGTTTATCCCAAAGCCATGGCTTGGCTGCTTTCATTTTATTCAGGCAAACACTCTTCCTTTGCTTGAGTTCGATTTGACGGTTTGTTGGAGTGCTTGTGCTTCAGATTGCGTATTTACCAAATTTGCCTGTGAATCTAAATTTTCCTTGACTGACTGATCGTCGTGAATTTTTGTTTGGGAAAGACGCACGGAGCTGAGCTGGAGCTGCTGGATGGATCGAGGAAGGAAGGAAATCACATTAGACTATAATCACTCTGCATTGTATTTAACCACATGAAAGAAAAACTGGAATTGGAAATGCTTTTGATGTGAACCCAATTAAACTCGCTTATTTCCAACACAGCACAAGACGGACAGCCTAGCCTAGTCTAGGCATCGCACAGCGGAAGATCGATTTTCAAATCAAATTCCAAATGAAATGTATTTTTTCTCTCTCGTCTTCCTTCCAAATGCAATGAGAGCACCAGACCCTGCAGCAGCAGAAGACGTAGTATTTACATGGAAACAATCAATTCGGTTTTCAGGGGGCAAAGCCAAATCAGTCCGAACCGAAACATATCATTACCTCACTCCCAACTCACAACATTGCAACGAACGAACGAACCAACTGAACACAGCAGAGCAGAAAACGACTCGGATTCAATTAATCAAATTACAAAGGCTTTTCATGGAAACCAACAACTAATCAAAATCAAAGTAGTTGCTTACATACATCCATGTATAATAGAAATAGATAGGCTCAGACAGACTATGACTACGACCAAGGATGCTCCCAACTCATAGCATAATGAGTCCAAGTCCAAGTCCTAGCCCAGTGCATGTGTACAGAGCTGAAAAAGGAGTTCATTTTCATGCAAGACAAGGTAAATGAACTCGACGAGGACAATAGAACACAATACGGCACGGCAATCACTGGCAATCCAATCAATATTGTCATTAACAAATTTAATAATATGAATACCTTGGGGGGTGGGTGTGCCAATGCTATGCTATGGTGGGGTTTGGCTGCACGGCTATCTCTTGTGGGAAAATCCACACAATGGAATCGGTACTGGGGCTGGTACCCTCTTAAGGTTGATGAAAAAGTTCAAGGATATTTTCATATTCTGTTCTATTCTATCGTGTGACTTTTTTTTTATGCACGTAAGAATTGCATGCAAACTTTTTTGCAAAGTTAAGCGACGAAACTACGATGTATTGCAATTGCGGTTTTCGTTCTATGCCGAGCATCGAGCCACCGAAGTGATGCCAATCGGGAGTTGGGACGGGAATCGCGAGCAATCGCGATTTTGTTACGTAAATTAAGAGTTGAGAAGTGTAAAAAAAACTTTTGCTCATGCATTTTGCTCGCGGTACACGGTTGAATCGAATGAAATTGAATGAAATAAATAATTTGGCAAATTGCCCGGAATCTTTTTGTTTAGACCTTCGTGCCTGGCAGCCTTGCCTTACATACCTCTATTAATGTTTGCATAATTACAAAAGCAAAACTCATTGCTGTCAATTTGTATGAATGGCTAGGCTACTATTTGTTGCAATTAATTCTGCAAGCAAATTGAATGAAAAGTTCCATTGTTCTTCAACACAAAAAATGGCATGACTTCCTTAGAGTGTAATGCGCAATTATTTGGCAAGCATTTGGGCTAGAATCTTAATAAATTTTCCACGCCACAGTCCAGTCCAGTCTAGTTTAATTGCAAGAGGTGTGAGCACTCAACACGCAGTATTAATTAATTTTCACTTTTTGTTCCAATAAAGTGATTCGTCCTCGAGGATTCGTGTTTTAATTTTATAGTCGTTGATTGGGTGGAGAGTCGGCAGCCAGCATAGTCTGGCCTGGAGCGCAGCTCGAGCTCGGCATTCCCTCGTTTGATTCGCCTGCCTTTGTAATTAACGCAACGCAACGCAACGCTGGGGCTTTTCTCTTCTGAGAGTTTAATTAGTGGCTGCGTCGTCGTTTCGTATGCAAATGAAGCAGATGCAAGGGGGGAAGGCGGAGGATTTGACTTAGCACAACCAACCAGCGAAACTTTTCATCGACTAAAACAACCTGCTATGATGGGTAAGGCTGGGCTAATGAATCACTCACACTCATTTAGTTTTTAGCAATGCAACGCAACGCAGGGCAGGGCAGGCCCAGGCAGGCAGAAGAATTTTAGATGAAGAGAGATGATCAGACTCAACTCGACTCACCTATAATCTTTTAGCTCCTATCTCTTCTCTCGAGTCTAAAAAAGTACGAGCACTCATACATTCCGACAGAGATAAAAAACGTTGATTAATGAAAGGGCCATCTCGTCATCACATTATCCACTTCTGAATCAGTATCGTATCGCATCGGAGGGCGGCATGGGCACTTGAGATTTTTTTGGGCACGGCGAAGATTGGACTGGACAGAGCATTACTCATTCATACGAACTATCAAGTGTCATTTTTTCTTTTTTTAACTCGTCGAAAATAAATAAAAATATGGCGGCCAGGGCTGGGCTTGTATGCTTTCTTGAATATTCCCGCTCCCGGGTATCGCTCTGACATGCAATGCTCATCTTCATTTGAATTTTGACTGTGAGCCGAGCCCAGTTAGCGCTTAGTACTCGCTCTATCGCTTCGCTCGAGCTCTTAATGCCTTGACGCGAACAATGCGAGAAAAAAAAACAATAACGAGCTGGTGGTGAATTATGTGCTAGCTTAGTAAAAATGTGCTCGAGGAATTTTCACAAAAACAGTCGTCGTCGTCGTTCATATCACCACCACCACATACGCCACATATGTAATTGAACAAAAGATTTCCCACAGCCACAGCTCTCATACCCGGTACCGGGTAAGAGAGTCTGGCAAAAATGCAAGTTGTGACACAAACACACATGCACAGCACAGACTAGCACATGAGGACATAAATTTAGTCTGTTAATGATTTGTTGAAAGAGCCAAAAGACAAGCTCAAAAAAATATAAAGAATGCATTGCATTGCATTTGAGGCATGAGTCGGTTCGGTGTGTCGGGAGTCGGTGGCTAAAAAGGAGAAAAGAAAGCAAAGAGACAATTCAAAGATCTCGCTTTCTCTTCCTGCTCCAGCTCCTGCTGCTGATGCTTTTGATGATCCATTTTGTGTCTGAGAATCGATATATAAAAAAACCCGAACCCGGGTTTTCTCATCTCCAGTGTGTGCATGTGTGGAGTTTAATATAGAATAGATTCATTCTGATCGGGAGCTTTTTGCATTGCATTGCTTCTCTGCCATGTAAGTATGAAGTTGTCATCTTTCGACGCTTTCACTGCACTGCTCTGCAAATGCCCGCCAAATGCCAAGACACATACAAGTTTGTCCGTCGGCATGCATCTTTTCACAAACTCTCTCAAACACAATACAAATAATATGAGCTAGGAGCTGCTTAGTTTTGCTGGCCTGGCTTGGCTAACGGAGACCTCAAGAAAAAGAAGAAAGTGGATTAATCTTTTTTTTTGTCTTCACCGAACAAATTTATTGCTCACTATTTTTTTCTCCTACTTTTTCTACTCGTCCTTCTTCCTCTTTTACCCTTCCTCGGTAATATAATATATAATATAATACCCGCCTGCCAACTTCGCTTTCTTCATATTAAGCAACCCGAAACCGGGACTGGGATGCATGCGTGAGGAGTTGGATCCCAACTCCTACCCATCGCATCGTGTACTGCACAAGTAGTATTGTAATGCACACGCGGACATGAAATGAACTAACCTAAGTAATAATAGTCGTCTTCGTCTTTAATGACTCTCGTCCAAAAAAAAATAAAGAAGAAAAAGCAAGCAAAAAAACATCAGAATTCCGGAAGACGAAGCAATATTCAGCCCAAGACTCAATTTTCGGGGCTTGGAGAAAGTGCCAAGCTCATTCTCTCCCCAAGTACAAAAAATGTACAAGTACAACATAATATTTTTTGGAGTGTACAACGTGCACACGAAATCGCGAGTTCATTTTGATAACTTGTACTTTGTATGTCCGTACGTACGTACATGGCTATTGTGCACGAACATGCGTGTCTGAGTCATTAAGGGCTCGAGTCAACTCTGTTTTACAAAGTTATAAATTAAACCAATTTCAGTTTTAGTGTCAGTTCATGTGCAATGCAATGCAAAGGATTTTGGACTGAGACGGATCGCGTCGACATGTTGTTTTTGTACTCGAGCAAAGCAAATGTTTGCCAAAAATTCTAATTGGCAAAATTCTAATTCTTAATTGTTGGGCAATGACGTACATTTCACTACGTTGTATTTGAGTAATGCTGTACTAATCGATTTTCGGGGAGTTCGGTGCAGGCAAGGCATTGCAGTAGAATACTTAAGCTCAAGTTAATTCAATTTGGTTTTGTTAATTCCAGCAGCAGCACGCGATACCCGCTTCCTTATAAAGAACCGAACCGAATTTTGCGGAAGGACAGACAACTACATACGTATTGTGAAACTTTTAACAACACAAACGACAAACAGCCTGCCCTGCCGCTATTGCATTGCTTTGTGCAGCAGAAATCGAGCGCTTGAAGCGCACCTGATGAAAGGCGGTATTGCTCTGTGCAGTGCTCTGAGTGAGTCGAGTCCTGAGAGTAATTTATCTCTTCCGTTCTGTTCTGTGTATGTCTGTGTCCCGTCCTTGTCGTCGTCGTTGTCCTGTCCTGTCGCTGTCTTTGAGAATATAGCACCAAACATCACGAAATATTACTAATTACACGCGTTAATTATTGATTGGGAACCAGGTGCTTATTTCACAGGAAATTATTAGACACAAAAAGCAGCTCACACAAAGCAGGAGCAAATGTGTCCACACGAAACCGACTTCCCCATTAAAAAAACTCGTTCATTCGATTTTAGGCCAGCCAGTAGCAAAAGCCTAGCCAAAAGCATACCCAACCTGGCCAGGCTTTAATTCACCTCAGAGAGAAAATTAGATCATGAAAAATGGATATAATAACAGGAACAGGAGAGAGAGAGCCAAAAAATGCATGCCACAGGGCTAGGCGCTAGGGCCAGTCACTTTTGTGTTGGTTTTGCTTGCCTGCTTGTCTGTTGTGTTGATGATGATATAGTTTTGCCATGTACCTACCTCACATGCACTACATGTGTGTGTAATCATCACGAACGTCTCTGACATCTCTACAAATTTAATGAGCAATTTATTTTTCTACACAACACAACGATAACACGTAGCAGGTAGGTAGCTGTACGTTGCTGACTGTCCAATTTTTTTTCTCTCTATTTTTCCTTCCAATTGTCATCTTCACGACAGCACCGTGCCCACCGTTAGTTATTAGTATTAGTGAAATGCCAGGCACAGCAGCGACAGCAACCAGCCACGGCCAAAGTTAATTTGTTCATTGATTTTGATGAGAATTTGTGGGGTCTCTCTGCTAAGGCTTGGCTCGGCTCTAATAAGACGTCCAGCACTGCAGCACCAGCACGACGAAACTTTGCAAATGGGAGTTTTTTTTTGCTCCGGGTAGTTTGGGAAATTCCAAGAGTTGTGCTGCTGCTGGGTCTTCTTCGTCTATGTTTTGAGCAGGTAATCAAAATAATGAGGACGGCTGACACGGGTGGCCAATGGCCGTTCTTCGCCCTGCTCTGCTCGTCATTCCACCACTCATCTTTGACCACATTTAGTTGGTCGGCGAAAGATACCCGCTATAAATGGCGGGTATTTAGCCTTGTATGCGTGTGGCATGGCTCCAAAGATAAAGATAGTGGACGAAAGTAAGATAAGAAGAAAAGAAAAAGTAAGAAGGAAGGAAGGAAAAAACAGTTGTTGGTTTATTGGTGATGATGAGTAGTCTTGGCCAGGGCAGGCAGTCTGGCTGGACTAGAGTTTGACTCCAACATGAAGACAGACTCATTTCTACCCGGGTATTTTTTGATGAGTCTGTTTCTCCTCTAAGAAATTACTTTTTTCTTGTTCACTTTGGGTTGGTGAGGTGGTGGTGGCGCCGTTGGAGGAGAAAGTAAGTATGGAGAAAAGAAAAAGAAAGGAGAAAGACTCATTAAGTACTTTTAGCGGGTTGTTGGGTTAACTGAGGCGAAAACATTGTGGCTCACAATAATTAAAGGAAGTCTGTTGGCTCCTACCACCACCGTGTGTTTGCACTTGATTCTTTTCCTAAACTATAGACTATAGACCAGAATCTTACAGGGAAAAGAGAAAAAGTAAGGAACCGAACCGAGAGAAGAGGATACTTTGGAAACACAGACACACGCAGAACAGACTAGACAGAAGATCCGATCCGACGCGATCTGATGCACTGCACTACAACGTTAAAAGGTATGGCTATAGCCATTCTTTCAATTAAGGATTCAGAAAATCTACATCGGATCTGAACAAATTCGAATTCTAATTGCAATCGAACCCGCAACGAATTAATTGCGCTGCTGAGCCAATGGAAATATAACGGCTACTCAAAAATTTCGGAGGAATTGACTCTAACATAGAAATTATGTACATAGTGATGCAGTGACGGACTTTCACTTTGCAAAGTTGAACTTTGGAGTTGATGCGTTGCTGCGTAGCGTACGTACGGAGCGTAGTTTGGTAGAAAAATAAATAAGAGCTTCTTCTGCAGTGCAAGAGATTGAGTTGAGTACGAGTCCAAGTCCAAGTCCAGATGAGAGGAGCGAACGGACGGACAGACTCACTCGACGGACTCGACAGACTGGGATTCTTTGGTGAACTCTTAAGATTAAAGGCTCAACACGTAGATTAGCACAGCCACACTTGGAGCTTTTCACCAATTTACTCTTTGTTCAATTACATCCATGTACGTACATACATGGATGTCTCTAGTCCGAATTCTATGTGAATTTTTCTCTCTTCGTCTTGTTCGTCTTGAACAACATGCATTGCATGTAGAAATGAGAAAAGAGTTGGAGTTGGGGTTCGTTTTCTTAGCAATGCAATGCAATGCAACCCTGCTTTGCTAGGTTTTAGGTTGGGTTGAGTGGAGAGCAGAGTGACGGACGAACGGACGAGAGAGTCTTCAGACAATTAAAGCAACTTCCGACCAACCCGACTGCAGACTATGCCCTGCTGTTGCTGTTAGGTTCGGACGAGTCTGAGTCTAAAGAATGTCTTAATGAACAAAACTCCATCCTTTCACGTCACTGCAAATGGAATCTAATTCAAGACTCTTGTTAATTGATTTAGCCGAATGAGTAGTGCAGTGCAGGAGAAAGTAGTCCAGGAGAAAGCAAGGCAAGAGCAAAGACGACGTCGACGACGAACAATCGCCAGCCTAGCCCAAGCCCAAGACTCGCTCTCGCTTCTCTCGATATCGATATCGCTTTCACTTTTTGTTTGGAAAAGTTTTCTCCTGTTTCCCTGAGAAAACATGAGAGAAAAAAGTGTTCAGGCGTAATTATGTCATTCATTCTCATGGCTACAGCTCTATAGCTGTAGCTCCAGTAGCAGCAATAATTTGAAATCTAGCTTTCTGAGAGCTGAGCTGGGTGCTGTTGCTGAGAGTGAGTCGTTGAGTCGTGATAACGGCGCCTTGATATGGATTACGGATTAGATAGAAGTATTGCAATGCAATGCAATGCGAATGCGATGGGATGGGATTAAATTGAATATTTTTTTTTTGCAAAAAAAGCAGCAGGA
>JAQGCM010001257.1:0-16374 GCA_034699705.1 Hymenaphorura dentifera | reverse complement strand
ATGAAAACCATGTCACTACTACTTCATGTAGTCCTTGCCGCACTAAACATATGCGCGGTCGTTAGAGAATTTTGTAGAATTCAAGATTCAGGATATTGCGTGGAAGTAAGCTCAGTGAGATCGTTTTGTCGAGTAAGATTCAATGGAGTTATTTTTTGAAATACGCTTGGCTTGGATTCCGATAATTTAAATTCTTCTTACGATTTGGATTGCTTTGTGAAATCGAATTTACGAACTAATTGCTCTTACTCCTTACTATTACAGTTCGCGAATCGAAGATGCGTGAGGAAGGATGAGTGCTACAATATAACATATTCCGATCCCAACAGGAAAGCTGAAAGAGGAAAAATACTGAATGATGAATATAGATGTGTTTGTAAGTTTACTATGCCCTTTTTTTGCTTCTTCAGATTAGATTTCTTCAAGGCGCTTCAACTAAAAGTTTTATTGTTATTTCAGTGGAATGTCCAAAAGGCTATGTTACTGTTGTGCGGAATGGAGTTGAGATCTGCGAGCGCTGCAAAGGTATTATCATTTTTTACGGATGGATAGATAATTTGAAACTGAATGAATCAGAAATTCATCTTGTTAAGCTAAGTTCGAATTTTGAACAATGCTCTGTTTTCTTCTCTCACTTTTAATAAATCCTGGAAATTTCTGTTTTTGATGACCATTTACGATTGGCCACTTGTCCAAGTATTTCTATTTCGACACTGTGAACAGGAGTTTGGTTTTTTTCTACAGGTGTTTGCAAAAAGGACTGTGATGCACATTTTCTGGATAGCAGCTCCGCATCCAGGAGTTTGAGAGGATGCACGAGAATCACTGGTTCACTTAAAATTCAAATTCGAGGTCACTCGCAGAATCTAATGAATGATTTGATGCAAAATCTCGACATGATTGAAGAAATTGATGAGAATTTGGTCATAATGAATTCACACTACATTACTTCCCTTGAGTTTCTGAAGTCGCTGAGAGTAATACATGCTAAAAACATCAAACCCGAAAAGTTAGTTTGAACTTTATTCTTCATTTTTCATGCAAATTAAGTTCAACTATTATAGCTACAATAATATTCTTGTTCATTTGTTATTCCCAGAAATCAATCCGGGTTTGCACTCGAGGTCAAGTCAAACGATAACATTAGAGAACTTTTTGGCAACCAAAACGTGACAATTAGTAACAAAAAAGCACGAGTTCTGTTTCACTACAATCCAAAGTTATGTGCGGACAAAATCTGGGAATTTGTTGACCGGTCACAAATAGTTAGACCTGAAGATAACAAAATTGACATCGGTACCACGAACGGAGACAAAGTTCCTTGTAAGTCATATTAATATTATAATTTTTAACCGCTTTTCAAAAGTATTACGGCCACCAGTAACTTTTGAATGAATTACTATATCGTAGGCACACAGAAACCTCTTGCATTGTTCGAGGTTGCAAAGTCACAGAACGCAAAGTCTGGTTCTGTCCTGCTGAAGTGGGAAAACTTTCGTCAGCATCTTGATGAACCTGCCTATTTACTGAACTACGAAATCTATTACAAAGCTTCACCTGAGCAAAATGCTTCAATTTATCAAGACCGTGATGTGTGTGGTAATGACGATTGGTCTGTTTTGGACGCACCCAAAATGAGTTCAGACCGATTGCCAGAACCATTTTTTGAGGAAGAAAAACTTATCGCAGACCTCAAGCACTACACTCAGTATGCATTTTATGTGAAAACAGTTGTAATCCCTCTCCCTTATTCAAATTCTTCAAAACATAATATTGGTGGGACTTCAGATATTTGTTACGTCACAACGTTGCCATACAGTAAGTACAGTAGAATGACTACTCATTTTTGAGTATTGATTATGATGATTAAAATTCGTCAATATTACTGGTGATCTAATTGTTTCTGCAATTCGTTATTAGTACCTTCCGAACCAAGAGAAGTAAAACTCACCCCTCGCTCAAGTACTTCAATTAAGCTTGAATGGACACCACCAGAAACTCCTAACGGAATCATAGACAAGTATCATATTTATTTAAAAGAAGAGAAACTAGACGCAAAATTCCAAAATCAGCGTAACTACTGCTCAGGAAGTGAGTATTATTATTTTTTCAGTTTGGCTTTGGATGGATATTTAGCTTTGACCGCAACATGAATATTAATGAATATTAATTTGAATAGAGCCAGTGATTCCAATTGTGAAGAAGGAAGAGCCAGCTGTGACCATCGCAACTCCTATAAGTCCCAAGGGGGACTGTTGCTCTTGCACGGCTACCAGCAGTGTTAAGTCTAAAAAGGATACTTCGAAGTCTGAGTTGTTGGCTAAAGACATCACAGATCACATTATAAATGTAGTATTTTTTCCAAAGTAAGTGGTTTTTATTCGTCGACGCCTTTTGTACTTTTTTTGTACAATTTCCATAAGGAAACGTTTTTAAATACTTTTAAAATTGGCCTTGCTGTAGACTAAATGTTATTTTCAATATTTCGCTAGTAACAATATGGATATTTCGGATGACGAAACTACACCGATTGTATTGAAACGAAAACGGCGATCAGTAACTTCATCTTCTGAGGCACCAATGGGAAATGATACTGAAACATCTGGGGAAGTAAAAGTATTTCCATCCTCACCTTTACATCCAAACCAAGGAGGACTTTTGTCCGGCTCATGTACGAAATGATTTCATATATTAGAAATAGAAACCTAAATTTTTGAACATTTTGTGATAATTTTAAATTTTTATTTATTCATTTTAGCGGCTACAATGAAGTTATTCAGGGTAGTGAGTGCAAACGATGCAAAAATTGATGGAAACTTTGAAGTTGTGTTGGGAGATCTTTCCCACTACACCAAATACACAATTTTCATCAACGCTTGCCGAGAACGGCAAATCCGAAATCAGACGAAGGGATGCCGGGAAATAAACTCTGCACATGTCGATATTTACAGCCCGCGACTATGCTCTGAGTTTGTGATGGAGACAACAAACACCATGTATTCAAGTAAGTCTGCCAACATTTTTTAAGAAACAGAATACGACTCATTCCAAAAATGATGAAAGAACTTCATTAATCTGGAATACAATTTTTATTTTTGTTCAGCCACGGCAGACATAGTTGACATTAATACGATCGTAGCAAATGCAACCGGGAATAAGGGAATTTTCTCGTGGGAAGAACCAAAGGAGCCGAATGGGATGGTGATGGCTTATAATATCAATGTGACAAGGGTTGATCCTGGTGTAAACGTAAATTTTCATAATATGATGATTGCCTTGTTTATTGAAGTAATTTTGCTTTCATTCTAATCTAATGAATAATATATTCATCCCAAAGGGTATACCGCTCATTGAATGTGTCCGACGCGAGGATTTCAACAAAACAGGCCGATATTACGAATTTTCATCGCTACACCCGGGGAACTACAGTTTAAGGATTCAAGTTGTTTCACTGGCGCCGTACGATGCAAACTATACCATAGCGAAATATTTCTTTGTTCCGGTGCGTAGCCTTTCATAAGACTGACATATTTTGGTGAGGAGGAGAGATCGGTGTTGGAATGCATTGTTTTTGTTTTGCAGAAAATTGACGAACCAATCAGTACCGGCCAAGTTCTTGCAATTTTGCTTCCTATTATGATAGTTCTGTTAATGGGTGTGGCTGTGGCAATTTATGTTGTTAGGACGAGACGTGAAATTAAGAAAATTGTATCAGCTAATCCGGAATATTTGGAGAATGGTAAGTTGAAATGGAACGCCACAAGCAGACAAAACTGTAATTCTCCGTTCTATGATGTTCTTATGCAATTTGCAGTTAGTATTCCTGATGAGTGGGAAGTGTCACACGCCAACATCGACTGTGAATTCGCCGAATCAAACGAACTAGGCAAAGGCTCTTTTGGTTCTGTGTATAGGGGCAACCTTATAAACTTTAAAGGACACAGTTGCCTTCCGTGTGCAATTAAAACAGTGTCAGAGAATTCTACTAGTGAGGATCGCTACAGGTTCCTTGCCGAAGCCAAAATCATGACACAGATGGAGTGTCATCACGTAGTAAAGCTGCTGGGAGTCGTTTCTCTTTCGCGACCAACTTATGTCATCATGGAATTGATGGCTTTGGGTGATCTCAAAACGTATTTAAAAAATAGAAGGCCAGATGAAGGCGGGGAACCTCCGACATTGAGGGTAATTAACTTTTTTAGAAAGGCCGCGCAGGGTGCTTATTGTAAAGGTTTCAATTTCTGCTTGTTATTTAGCAAATTCTTCGAATGTCTGCTGGAATAGCAGATGGTATGGCATATTTGGATGACCACAAATTTGTCCATCGGGACCTTGCGGCGCGAAATTGTATGGTCGCTCATGACTTGACCGTTAAAGTTGGAGACTTTGGTATGACCAAAGATGTGATGGAGACGGAGTATTACAGGAAAGGTTTGAGTACCCCCAAATTACCATTCAACTCGAACCACGTAATTTACTCAAAATGAAATTCATGTATAGAAACGCGAGGACTACTACCAGTTCGATGGATGGGTCCTGAATCTATTCGAGGAGGAATATTCACTATTCAGTCCGATGTCTGGAGCTTTGGAGTCGTGCTTTGGGAGATGGCCACCCTTGCAGCGCAACCTTACCAAGTATAATGTCGTTTTTGTACTAGCTGATCCAAAATTTAGGTTGGATTATGGATTCGCTTAACGTACGTTTTTTGCATTTCAGGGCTTGAGCAACGAACAAGTTTTTAATTACGTTAAGAACGGTGGGATTATGGAGAGACCAGAAAACTGTCCTGACGTTTTGTTCAATATGATGTACGCAATTCACACAATTGAAATACATAAGGTCTTAACTCGCGACTTTGTCTTGACTATTTTGTGCTATTCTTTTCAGGATTCGATGTTGGCAGCCCACACCAGGCGCCAGACCAACATTCGCAGAAATCCTGGACTGGTAAATCAAGTTACTTTTATGTGCAACTCCTATATTTCGGAAACTTTTAAAGTTTCGTTTTATTGTTTGCAGGTTATTACCCGAACTTGAGCCAGGTTTTGCTCAAGTGTCATTCTACCACAGCCCGGCAGGTATTAAATATCGCGCCGGTCTTCAGGCCCGACCAGTCCAACCGCAGGAGGAAATCACAAGCTCAAAAACTCCTCTTCGAGCTACGTTTGACGATGATCCGTTCACGGATACGGATGACGAGAATGACGATGACTTTGCCTCAGACGGTGAACTCCATTCCACTCGATTGAATGGTCGTCCAACGCGGACACGGGCCAATGTTAGTGCATCATTAGACTCCACTACAAACCTTCCTACGGCCTTTCCTTCGAGAAATTCTAACAATCATTCGACTACTACAAACAACAACAATCAAAATGATACCAGTGATTTTGCTGTCCTTGACATGAACCAAATTCGTCATGGAAATCCTTATAGTGCAAACCCTTCATCAAACAGAACCCGGTGGACTCCTCCCAGTGAAAGTGCCAATGTGAATCCAAACTTAACAAGACCCGAACCGAACCGAGTTCAGTACCCTGTAATTGGTCCTCGTTCCTCTAGTGATAGTTCTAAACTCCCAAGTGTTGTGTACTCACATCCGAATGCCAGTGATGGAAGCAAAATGAGCAACGGGATTGGACCTCCGTCTGGTTACGGTTTGCCGTACTCAATTCCGACTTCCGGAGCGAACGGTTACGTCACGCTGAAACAATCGCCACCATCAGAGAGCAATGCCAAATCACTGACCACTCCATTATAATTAAGAGAACTGAAAACTGAAACCCCAGGAGAGAGCCGAAGCCCCAAGAAGTCGTTTGTTATGGTTTAGTTTTTAGTCCGCACAGATTGAGCATGAACTGCGCTGAAGAGGAGCTAGTCACATATTTTAAGAAATATTTTCCACACTATCGTCTTATCTGAGGGGATTGCATTCTCAAGAAACGACAAGAGCTCCGAAGAATTTATCACCACTTTCACCGGTAGCATTCAACGCAGCGGAATGAAGTCTGCGAAATACATCAAATGTGCGGATAGCGTTGTGGATTGCGGATGTCAAAAATGCCCACAACTCGGAACTCTCGGTAGCTACTGGTGGTTAGCAGGAGTCGGAAGACTCGACCTTATTATTATGGTTCATTTTCACTTCGTCCTAAGAGTACATTACGTTTAACTAATGTTTTTGAATTGAAAAGTTTGTAAACGTAATGTTGTATTGTTTTACCGGCAGGGGAAAGTAGATTTGATGAAAAGTATTGTTTAGGCGAGTCAAGTCGACACCGAAACTGTGCTTAGGATTATCAACAATAGTCTAGGTAATCACGACACGAATGCTGTCCTGAAGAGCAGGTGGTATCCTCCACTTTAAATTCTTCACCGTATCTTACTAAGCATACCTACAGAAAAAAAAACAAGTTTTTATTTTGAAAATTATTATTTTTGATTCCTAAAGCGCAATTTAAAACTAAGTTCAGTCAGAGTTGATCCTCGTATGGTTTGATCTCATGTAAAGTGTTAGAAATATTTATTTAGTATATTTCATATAACACAGTTTTTTTATACCTTCACTAGTTTGTGAATTGAGAGGAAGAAAGAACTACTGGCTACCGTATGATTTAGCCATTTAGTCTGTTTATGTATTTTTGATGATAGTGTAGTAACATTCTAAATTATGAATGAGTTTGGAGTTTTTATCGCCTTTGTGAATTAAGTCATTCAAAATATTATTATTATTGTTATCTACATTTAGTTTGTTATGATTCTAATGATTGTTTCGAATGTAAGAAGATTAAGTGGCAGTGCATTGTTGTGACTGAATGAAAAGAACTCTACTACTACACCGAGGCTTCCACAGTGGTTGGGATTTCTTTGTAAATTTCAACTGCTGCCTAGAACAAAATTTGCAATTCTAACACTATATTTGTGACTACAAACTAAATCTAAATTTCTTACGGATGATGAATTCGTCTAAACCATTACCAAATGTAATTTGATAAGATGGTAGGAAATATTCGGGTTCAATCATTCAATTTAGCATGCCGTACCTGCCAGGTATTGTCAAATTGAAACCCATAGTATTATTAGGTTTATTCGGTATACGGGGAGTTCAACATAAAATATTGTAAAATGTAGTCCACCAAAATTTAGCCACCGACAGACACCAAACCAAACTATTGACGAACGAAACCATTTATTCGTCTGGAAAAATTAAGTTTATTCATCTTGCCTGCCAAAGTTTACCATAACATTTTTTGCATTGTATCCACACAAAATCAACCGGGTTTCCAAAAAAACCCGGCGTTAGTTGAAGTAGAGACTGAACCCAATCCAAATGTATCCTGTATTGTAGAAAGCTAAGTAGTTAAATTTTTTTTGCTCCAAATCAAATTAAAAATTTGTTATTACTATTTGGGTTGGAAAAATTGAAATAAAACACACGTCGAAAGTCAAATGAATTCAAAAGAAGTATAATTTGTGTTGGGCTCTGCGGTCTTTATTGATTGGCTCTGGCTGTGGCTTTTTTGGCAATTATCAGCTCGACAGTCGACAGTTTGCAAATATACACAAATCGATTAATCGGTTCGTCAATTAATCGATTAATCGGTTCGTCTATTAATCGATTAATCCGGTGTTCAATACCCGATTTCAGAACCTGCCTGAACTGCATGGTTACTTTTGGAAGTTTCGGATTTGTTTTGTTTTTCCAGCTGTCAATCCAAGTGGCCCCGAATTGTCTGAATTTAATTTTTTATGCTCGGCTAAGCCGCGTTTTTTGAATTCAAGCTTGAAAATTTTCCAGTCAATTTTTAGATAAAAGTTGTCTTTGTCGACTTTGTCCATCGTCACCTTCTAGAATCTCTCCCTGGACACTCTGGAGTCTTCTGAATTGGAAGGCCTCGTCCAGCAATGCCTAAAAAAGTCGAAACTCAGACTGATTTGGATATCATCTCTGCCAAATTAAAATCTTGCACAAAAGAAAACAAACATTTGAAGGAAGACTATGAAGTTTTGAAAACAGTCATTTGTCGATTGAATAAAGAAATTTCATTTTATCAAGAAAAGCTGAGGTCAAAATATCAAGAGAATCCAGCCCAAATCCCTGTGTTTTCATCATCGTCACAGGACTCAACTAAAAACAAAAATGAATTTGAGTGGAGTAAAATTGGTGGTGGAGAGCTGGAGGAACCAAAAAAAGTTTTAATGCCGTTGCTTAAGGCTTACGATGAGGTCATTGAAGAAAAACAAGAAATTATTAAAGAGAATGAGATCAAAATGGAAAGATTCAAGTTGAAATGTCAAGAGATTGTACAAGAAAATGACATGCTTCATAAAATCATTGGAGAAAGTAAAACTAAAGTAATTGAAAAACATTGACAATAAAATTAATTAGGTTAAATTATGCCAAAGTCAAAAGCATTCATGTCTAAACTTGTGTTTCTGTATCGATTCTCGATTGGTAGGGCTCTATTTCCATCGAAGAGTGGCAGTCTTTGCATGAAAATGCTATTTTAGTCTTGGAAGAAAATGATCTGCTGAAAGACAAGATTTCAATTCTGCAGAAAAAAAGCACTTTGGTCCAGAACACACATGACGGGAAAGGTGAGCAACGGAGCAACCATTCAGCTTGTTTGACTAGTTTGGAAATCTTAATTGACATGTTTGTACTGTACTCGTTTCATTCTAGTGTCAAAACTAAAAATGAAGATTTCATTCCTGGAGGACGAAAAAGCAAGATTGCGTAAGAGCAGCAAGGACATGGAAAAACAATGTACGACTTTCACTGAACAAATCAAAAATATGGCTTTAATTATTCAACAACGAATTCCAACCGAAGAGCACGAAGCTTCTGTTCGAGAATGCAAACAGTAATTTACAATTTATAATTGCTTCCAATTTGCATTTGAATGAAAGCAGCAACACATCCTTGTTAAAATCTGCCAGCCAATAACCCTTCAACTATTTCTAGGTTGTTCGAGGATTTAAAAAGAAAATATAGCGAAGAGAGAACTGTTTTCACTGAAAAAGTTGCTGCGTTGAAGACAGAGAAGGAGAGACTGGTTATTGAGCTGACCGACTCTGATGCCGAAAACGCAAAGATACAAGCCCAATTGAACAGTTTGGGGTTGTCGATCTCGTAAGTACTCAAATCTTTCAAAGTAAAATATCTTTGCGCAATTACGCAGTCAATATAATTTGTGTTGAATTTGTTCCGCAATAGTGCCAGTGATGAACAAATGAAACAGCTACAAAAGAAATTGTCGGATGCTGCCAAGAACCGTGACGTGACCTCTGAAACTATAAATGAAATGATGGAGCTAGTCAAAACTGTTTTTGCGGAAAGAGAGGCAATGGAAGCTTCTTTCATTGAACAGCGCACGTTAAATGAACAAATGATGTCGCTAAGGACCATGGAATCTCAATTAGTTGCCGAACTTCATAACAAAATAGAGGTAAAAATTTGACTTTGTTACTTTCTGCCGAAGTACTCTTTTCCGATTAGATTGTAATAAAAATTCAAATTATAAATTTTAAATAAATTTTGGAATGATTAGGTGATGACCGAAGTTCATAAAGACGAATTACAAGATCAGCTTGAGCGAATCAGTAAGCTCGAAGAAGTTCTTCAGACCATTGGTGATAGACATCAAGTTGATATTTCACAAATGAAAGAACTCCTGAGTGAGAAAACCGTCCATATTGACAAGTTGCAAACTGAGAAAATGTAAACTATTTCTAACTAAAGATATGTATGGATAATCTGGAATAATCACATTTATTACTGTAATACTCCAGGCAGCTGATAGAAGATCTCGAAACTGTGTGGCGGGCCACAGCAAAGGATCGGGGAGATACTCGACCAATTTCATTCCAAAGACAAGCCCATAGTGTTCAAAACTAGCAGCATGGAGAAGATTACTAAATTTTTTTTATGTATTCCACTATTCCAGCCGTGTATGTGTTCACAGAAATAGTTGTAGATTTTGCACTAGTCAAATCCAAGATTGGAAGTAAGCGTTTTGTTTTAGTACGCCATCAAGGATACGTTGTACGATCATGTTCTTTCATCTTCTAGTCAGGTGTGTCCACACTTGATCTTAATATTTTTGTCCAAGATCAGCCAAAGCACAAATCTTTCTATTGCGTCCAGAAAGCACAATAAATTAAACTTGTAATGTGTTCATTGAACTGCCTAAAGATACATTGGCATATTATGTACTGCGGCCTGCATTTTAAATTGTGATTTTTAGCTTGTAAAACCTTTTGCGCTCATACGATTTCCCAGATTATAAAACTAACTGGTCCGCCACAGAATCAGTGCTCCGCTGTGGATTCTTCCACCAATATTTCTTAGAAAATGAAATGTTTTAAACTGAAAAGAAGCCTTATGTTTAGCATGCAAATTGCACAAAGTATAGTTTTCAGAACATTTTGTGTACTTTAATTAGTTTTGTCCGCCTTTTCCACTGTCTGGAATAAATTCGTTTCGTCCCGAATAAGTGGAACACAGCACAATGCACAACCGTAAAAAAAAATTAGAAAAAACATATTGAATTTAAATTTAAATGGTTGCGATGACTCGCAAAATTTGTTCGCCTAACGAAAACGAAACTGAAACTAATTTTTTTAAAAACAAAGAGTTCAAGTTTTGGTCTATTTGACCGATAAATTCTGCTGCATCAGACATGTTCTGAGTTCTGACATTGTTGATTATTTGCTGTACATGTACAACGTACAGGGATATGGGCTCATCAACGAAGGAATAGCGGATTTTAAAACATTACAACCAAATCTGATCAAGCTTTGCCAAACTCTCTAATCAAATGCTGTCCTTGTTGAATACATACAATTGCTGTCAGCATTTCTTTTACATTGCAAAAAATGGCAAGTTTGCAATCTACAAACTTTCGGACATTTGACTTGGACTCGGCTTATGGCTTATTGCTGGTTTTAAATGCCAGAGTCGCCAGAGTAGGTTGAGGATGCTGAGACTGATGAGTAGAAGTTCATGAGCAAGCAAAGCAGCCCCAGCACCAGCAACCAGTACCACAATCAGCAGTTTTGCAGTTTTATACTGCACTGCACTGTTGTGGTTGATGATGTTGTGGTGTGGTTTGGTGGCTAAACAGGTGTTGGACACATTGCCGCATTTTGCATTGGATTGCATTGCATTGTTGGCAAAAGACTAGGACATATTCAATTTCTTCAACACATTTTGCATTTGCAATGCGCCCAGTTTCATTATGATCATCTTTCTCACCTGGGCCACACGTCCAAAAATCCATTCCCAATATCAATTCGCAAAATAAACGCTTTGCCAAAAAAAGTCAACAAGAAATATTTCAGAAGAGGAAAGGGACTAAGAAGATAAAGACATCAACAATCAGCATCTTGGAACTGACATTTTTATTTGTTGAGCAATGAATTAAACTTAAACGTCAAAACTAAGAGACAAAGACAACAAGTGGTCTGGGTCGGTCTCGGTGTCGTCTTCTTGTAAGTCTTGTTGTCTTCTGTGACCTTTTGAGTTGAACTTTTGTTGGAATTAAATTGTCAAGCCGGTTGGTCTGTGGTGCAGTGCAGTGCTGTGCAGTTTGCAGGAACAAAATTACATTGTTGTAAAGCTCCGAGAGCGACGCGGCGACGCTTGACATTTGACAGTGACTCTTTGAATTGCAAAATAAAATTTGCGAAAGTTAGAAAAGTTTGCACTTCCGCATGTGCATGAATGCAAATGCAAATTAAAGAGACAAAGATTGCGGAGTGACAGAATAAAATCTTTCATAGTTTGATAGTGGTGGATAGAGGTGCAATGCAGGTGCAAAAGTGGAACAGTGCGTGCAGGTTCCAAAAGTGCAATAATTAATTACTCATTAATTGCTGCAACACGCAACACACACAATTTAAAATTAATTTTGGATCCTATTTTGCGAACGAAAACAAGTCAACTTTCAAACAATTTGCTTTTTGCATGTTAAAATATAGTTCCGAGAAATTGACGGACTACTGGATTTATTCTGCTAGAGCTGGCCTCTTAATTTCAGGCACGAGTCAGAGGAATTAATTCTTCTATGTCCAGCTGGAGTTAGGAAATCTGGAGTGAGACAGAGGAATGGATTTTTGTTTGCTTTGTTCTACGGAAAAAC
Source organism: Hymenaphorura dentifera (assembly GCA_034699705.1). Lineage (NCBI taxonomy): Eukaryota > Metazoa > Arthropoda > Collembola > Poduromorpha > Onychiuridae > Hymenaphorura > Hymenaphorura dentifera. Next base: position 4,228 of record JAQGCM010001257.1, on the reverse strand, counting down.
GACAAAAATTGTGACAGAGTACGTCCGGTGAATTTTATTGTGTGAAAGTGTGGTGTGCTTGAGAAAATTGGAACAAAGTCAAGTGAAAAGTCAAAGGAAATTTAGCAAAATTTGGACGGTTTTGGATTCGAAGAATTCGCTGTACCGGACTGGAAGAAATTTCGAAAATCGAAGGCAAGCGTAGTAAGTTGCAAGGCATTAATTTACTTAATTTTTTGTGCTTAACATCCCCTTTATCCAATTATTTACACCGCGTCAAAATTAATTTTTGCAAACTCGATATTCTACGGCTGATTGTTGTTGACTTTTACGTTTTACGCAAATTTTACAGTGCGTGGTAAAATTATTCGCATTTGTTATTGTTGGTCAGTTTCACCCAAGTCGAGAATCGTGAGAGTTGAATTTTTTTAATGCCATTGTATTGAATTGGAAGCTGACTGTATATTGTGTCTGTGTGCGTCTTTTTTCTTCAGCTAAAATGTAGAAAGAATTGCGCAAATGTGCGGAATGCCGGATAAAAATAACGTCCGTCAAGTCAAATTGTTAAATAATTGTTTGTATTGTGCACTGGCTGTTAGTCGTCAGCTCAGCAGTGGACGCGGCATGAACACTTGGCTTGACTTAACTGTTCAAACATTAATATTTGTACAACAGTCAGTTTTCTCCAAAATAATAGAAAATACGCAAAAGTGTCGATGCTGCACGAAAAGCTGGTTTCAATGAATAATTTAAATTGAATTAAAGAGTGAATTCCCTGCGATGCGTGCAAATAAAGGAATTCGAATTTGGCTTATTTTGTAGCAATTACAAAAACGCGAATTTTGCTAATGGCAATTAAATTAGCTTTGCCGTGAAATCTTGTCGAAGGCCAATGAATTTCTCCTTGTCGCCAGAAGCTTCGTGCTGCAAGCAAGGCAGCCAAATCTCATCAGAAGTTAGAAAAAGACAACACCCGGCACATTTAGCTAAATTAGACATTGGTCAAAAAAGTTAATAATCCCAATGTGAAGGGTTCGACCTAATGTTTCAGGATTCTGTCGAGGATTTGCATTAATTTAAATGCGTTTTCAATTTATTCCCAAAGTTGTGATTGTGTGTGATTACAACTTTTATGAAGTAACAGGTTATATATCTTAATAGATGTAAACTCGAAACTGGATTGATCAATATCTGCAAAATGCTCATTTCTCAAGTTCCTGCATCCTCCTCTAATTCCTAATCATACCGGACTTAAGAATTTGACAAACCGGCTCTATCAAAATTAAAGTATTACAATTCATTGTTTCGCACCAGATTTTTACGCAATGGAATGGACTCACACGCATGAACGTGCATTTTGTACAAGCACAATTACCACTCATTCCTACTCCTAGCCAGCCAAAAGGTAACAATCATTCGTCGATATTCAATTCGCAATTTCGCTTCGGATGACTGACTAGTTGTACATACTTGGTGGATGCGTTAAATAATTACCTACTTAAATACCTGCTTTGCAACTGTTTATTCGGGTTATTAGAAAGGTAAAATTCAAGTAGAAAGAAGTAATCCTCGCAGACAAATGAAAAGAACAGCAAAACTAACTTTATAGTTTCTGCTGTTTTTCCAAGATGAAAAATCAACTCGTTTTTTTAGACAGACAAATTTCCTGTAATCTTAAACTACCTTCTTGCCTTGCCTTTTGATTTTTGGAAGGGTTAATGCAGAATATGTTTTCAATTACACTTATTGTTGTAACTCGTAGCTTTAAAACCCTGTTTTATTTTATTTTTCTTAAAGGGCCAGGCGAAACTGGTTATGTTTGAAACCGGAGGTACTGGTACAAGAAGTGGTGACGTGAATTATATGCAAAATGCATTAGTTAGAAATTTGAACATGGCAATCCTTCCACGTTGTTGGCTTCGTTGCAAATTCAAACATTGTTGAATCTTGTACATATGTACACTACATTGTTGTAAAAAGTCCTTTTTGCGAATGACCGATTATTCGAACTTGACTTACTAGCATAACATTATGAATGTTGAATTTATAAGTAGAACAATCATGCTCTAAGCCATCCTTTTTTTCATCGTCTTCTAGACTTCCAACCTCCTGTCAAAAGTTTAACTAAATTTGAATGTCATGGATTTAATTCAATTGTTGTGAATGTGATGTTGCTCAGATTCGAAGTATATTCATCAACGCTTGGCGCCAGGGCCAGGTGCGTGGTTGAGTTGAAATTTTGCGAGTCCGAGCTTCTGAGATTGTATCTAGAGTTTTGCGCGGAGGCGAGATATTTGGATATTAGTGATGCAAAATGCCAACAGGTAATTGATGGTTTCATTACGACCTGCTGTGAAATGAAATCTGCGAATTAACGGGAAAATTCTAATGAGATCTGGACTTTCTGGACTAGAATTTGTTGCACGAATATAAAGCACATACATGAGTTGAGTTCAAAATCTATTTCAAGGCTTCTAAAATTTAACAAATTTAGCATTCAAATATTAGCTATGATTTCAGGTTTAGCCTGTGAGAAGCAGACTTTGTCATTGTTGAATGAATGGAAATACTTCACAATCACAGCACGGCGTGACATAAATGGACAGTTACAGTTACTATTTACTAAACAATTCAATCTGCATGCACGAATCTTTAATGAACTGTACCAGCATGTATTTCCTAATATAGACCACCAAATGAATGCATGAATACTGAATTTATTCCCGTACAACATTAGTATTGGCAATTTCCAATCAAGATTTTTGTTTTCATGTATTAAGATCGCAAAAAATTCATTGTCAGTGCTTGTTCTGTGTATGAATGCGTGCAGTACAATCGTCATCCATCATATTTCACTTAAGTACACTATAATTTCAAAATCGTTTTGCTGTTATTGTTTCTTCTTGCTGACCTACTCCCCGGCCGGTATTATTTCCTTTGAGGGGTTTAAATCTAAGTTGCATACCAAAAACTGCAAGTATTAACCCATTTCATTAAATCGCATTCATGAATTTTGTTCAGCCGAAGCGATAAAAATCACGATGATATCTTCTAGGTGAGTTTAGTTCTGCACGCGGTATATAATTTCCACCTTACAAGACTTGGTTAGTAAATAATGACACCTGCATCTTGATTCCTGTGGAAGTTTTTCACCAAGCTAGCCTCTTTTCCCGTTAACTCTTTTGCCGCAAGCAAGCTCATATAGGACCTGCAAACTCTGCATCTGCTCTCTACAACAATGCAATAACAATTCACATTCGCATCTGTGAAATCCATATGCACTAGAACTTGATCATGGTATTGTATTGAGAAGAATTGCAATGCGTAATTCCAAAGTGCAATTGCACGAATGTGTGTGTTGGTAAGGACAAGTACATTTAATCCCATCCTACGGAACGAAATTATGCAGACTTGAACAACAATGAAAATCAAAGATCCTAATTATTGCATGAAATTTAGATAGAGACTATTCACACCTTGATTTACTGTACTTATGAAACTTGGGTAGGATTTGTGGGTTGAGGTTGAGAAGCTAGTTGGAAAAAATTATGGAGATGCCATTCCATTAGGGAAATGATTATAACAAGAAAGACGTTGCACGCTGCACGATGCAGAACTCAACTTGAACTTTTAGTTGGAGTCTTTTGACACGATTAATTTGAGTCACTGCATAAAATATTATCTAGGAAAAGGTGCTGGTATTACGTTGCTTACAAGTAAGAATTCCACGCGCAAAACAAATAGATTTGCAGTGGAAATAAATTAAGACAATTGCAGTAATTCTTGTAACCCGGGCGTACCGCCCGGGTTGCAAGATTGGTTTATTTTTGAATGCTTTACGTTCATGAAATTGAAATGTTGAATTGCCAAAAGTAGACAGGGCCTAGCACTCAAGTGATCAGTTAAACGCTATAAATTCGTCAGCTGAAATTATTCGACAATCTTATATTCTATGCGCGATGGATTTCTACTAGCAAATTTGTAGATTAGAATTTAGTACCAAAAAACGCCAAGGCGTGTAAGGTCTAACATCTAGAACAATGGATTTGTGCAATTCGTAATTGTCAACACCTAATTAAGCATTGTTGGTATTTGCTCGCATTCCATTTCCAATCACTAAACGCTAGCAGCGTTTACTGACCCTTGACATCACACATAGTTCTACACCCTCCTTAACCCTTCATCTACTAAGCCGACTGACAGTTGTCTTTGGCCATTTGGTATTGAAAAGTTTCTGAATGAAAGTTTG
>JAQGCM010001256.1:0-16380 GCA_034699705.1 Hymenaphorura dentifera | reverse complement strand
TCCAAATTATGAAGCCTTAATGCAATAATCTAAATCGAGATCTTACGGAGACTAAATTTGAAAACTTGCAAAATATTTAACGTTGGGCCCAAACTTTACCTCTTGTGGAGGAACGTCAAAACAACTTGTTCGAAGATCCTGCAAATATAAAAAATTACATCAAATTGGTCATATCATCCATCAAATTGGACCCTAAATCCAAGAAAAAAATCTCTCAATCGCATGCAATGCCATAAGTTTGGGGAAAGGTTGGAGAAAGTGAAAGTGGTGAAAGCTAGAATTTAGTATGAACTACGGCTTCCTTTACAAGCCAAAGAGTTAAGTTATAAAAAAGGCAAAGTTTTGTGAAGGAGTACCGTACACACTGTAGGTAGTAGTAGGTTTGGTGAGTTTATAACATTTTGAATTACCACTTTGGTGTAGCTCTCAATACATGGGAGAACGAAGAAAATTCCGCGTGATCCTCCAGACTGAAGGCGACCCAAGCGGAAAATCACAGCCCTCTCGTACTCCTGCACAACCTACAAGAAATAAGAATTCAGTTTGGACCACCTGTTAGAATCCCACACAAAATAGCACAGCTGCAGCTCAGTGTAGTAGTCGAGCTAGTGCATGAAGGGGTGGGTGACTCTAACAACTCTCACACTAGAATTCTAGTGCAACTCTGGTTCAATTCTAGACTTGTAGCAGTAGCAAGCAAACAGGAACCAACCACCAGTACTTATTCAATCCACTGATTTGCACAAATAAGAACGAATATAAGGACCACCGGCACGCCATTCATTCATTCCTTCACGTTCCGAGCAGCAAAGAAAGTCTTCTCTCTAACTCAAACTCATTTTTTATCCGGAGCATACATACAACACAACACAGCATGAAATTCTTTCTTCAAGAAAGGCCACTTGCGGCATTTGCATTCGCATTCGTAAAGTATTCCATTTATACAAACATTTGACTGAGGCTGTGTCTGGGTTGGAGGAATCATCGTAGAAAACGACTTTTTATCATATGGCCAGACCAGACAGACTCACACACAGAAAACATCTTTTTCGATGTGGGGAAAAAAACTTTTATCCTTCTCGTCTCAAGTAATCCTCCTTCCCATCCGTCAAGGAGAAAGCGAATCCTAAAGTAAAGCACATTGGACTACTACTCAAGTCATTCATCTGCTCTGCTCAAGTAGTGAAAACACATTTTACATTTGCTCTCAAAGCTTTCTCCGACGAGTGAGACACGAATTCTTTGGTTCCTCTCTTTCTGCATTTTTCCTGACACTCTAAGCTTGCTTTGGAATGAGAACCTAATTCCAAAGCAAGCTATTCTATTATTCGCTTGACTATTGCTACTCAATATGCACTACTTGTGGAAGTGAGATCGATTTTATTAGAAGATCCTTCTCTGCTCCTCTACTACTACTGCACTTCACTGCAACAATGAGGAAACTGTTGTTTCTGAGTATACTAGTAGTTGCAGTGGACCCCCAAAATTAATTAACTTTGATTGTATAAATTAAACCAGTCAGCTCAGCAGTAAGAGCCACAGCCACTGACAGACGTTTTTATTTACCATTCCTTGGAAAGAAAACCTCGATTAAAAGTTGATCTGCTAATTGAACAGGAAATCTAGTAACTAATTAGTTAATTGAATCATACATTCGGTTTAGCTAGTTTGTTGTACATTGTACGTCAGACTCAAGTAATGATTCGACACGCGACGGAGCTAAAGCTAAATGTAATGGAAAGACAATGTCACATGTCAGCTAAACTAAATGGCAGACAGGAGAAGCCAGGCAGGCAGGCGGGGCTGTCCTGAATTGAATCCTGTCCTGAGCTCGAGGTGTAAATAATTCAACTTACACAGGACCAGCTCAAGCTCATCTCTAAAAGCTCATCCAGCTCTTACATTCTATCTATCCAAACTTAAGCGTAAAACAGGTAACATTGGAAATACGTTGCGATTTGCGATTCTAGTTTTTGTTTCTACCAACACTTTATGGGAAAATTAACGATGCGAAAGGGAATAGGATGCATTCATCACTAATGAGAATTAGCTCAGCTCAGCCACTAACCAGCTAAATGAAATCGATTGATCTACGACCTTTGAGCCAGATTCTGAGCAGAACCGCGACCTCATAGGCAAAACATGGCACAAATCCTTCTCAACACTACACCGCACTGCACTGCAAGCACAACAGTCAGAAAATACATTATATTTAAAGTATCAGGACTCACTTTGAAACAAAAGAAGAGTGAAAACGGGAGTGTGATGATGACAAGAAACCATGAGAGAAAAGTAAGCATCCACCCGACAATCCCATTTCCCAAGTCATTCTCGTCCGCTGAAATGGAATAAAATAAAATTTCACTTTTATTACGTTACATCATCATCAAGTTGCATTAAATTCAATGGGATTAGAAACAGAGTGGTGGGGCTCGCTCGCCATGACCATTATTGCACTGCGCTACGCGGCCATTTATTAATAGACTCTGGCACGGCACAAATAGCAGCGTTGCATTCAGCGCAGTCTTCTAATCAATTATTTACAAAGTGTGTGGAATTTGAACCCACCCACATAAAATGCAATTACACCAGTAGATAAAATTAAATCTTGTCAAATTTCACATTGGCAGCGTGCCGTACGGTTTGTGAACTCTGGCGACCTTTAATCACTCTACATTAAATTCGACCCCAAAAACCAAGACCCCAGATTCAATCAATTTTTCAGGAAATATCAGCAATCAGCTGTGAATAAAATTTACGACTAATGAGCAAAATAAATTCGTAATGAATTTAACGTAATGTTACGAAATAGAAATGATTAATTGGTTTCGTACATGATCCTTCAGCCATGGTTTCAGGTGCAGTGACACCGAACAACTGAGTGGTGCTATGTCCGTTGTGCTGATTATCCATAGTGATGGGCTCACTTCCTATCTAACTTTAGTATCTTTTTCTATTTTTTGTCTGTCTGTACGTACGTACTCTGCACAGGCACACCGAAAACGCGAACTGCTCCAACTCAACTCAACTCGACTCTCCTCACTCTCTGGATAAGTTCAGTTATGAAATTTTATACACCTTTTTGCCTTTGTCGCTTGTAAATATGACGATAGGTTTGGATATGACACTCGGCGGCATGATGATGACTGACACTGAACGAAAAGAAGTATTGGCCACGATTGGTAGTGCATCTACTCCAATAAATACAAATGGTAGAGAAAGCTAGCTGTAGCTACAGCTGTGCTATGCCGTGCTGGATTTCCAGGCTACCCGCTACAACTCGGCCTGCTGGAAAACTTTTCTCACAGAGAAAGTACCACCGCCACCACCGCACCGTAAAAATGTGAAGAGAGAAAGTAACCGGCCCAATAAACTTTTGTGTTTGCAATCCTTTCTCATCAAACTAAACTAGGCAAGTGGTGTGGTGGTAGAAGTAGCTAGAAGAAGTAAGAAAAGAAAAATTGGAATTCGCTAGTGCTGCTACTACATAGTAGAGGTTTGATAACTACGAAGGATTGATCAATAAATTTTCTCGTCATTTCCGCCATCGCTCTGCGGACTCTGTCCGAGTCGGAGCCAGTGTCTTCGGCCCACAATATTCTCAAGTAGAATTCGGATTATCTACTAGTTTTTTATAGCCCGAAATGGCGAAATACTGTGTAAGGTTGAGTAGTCCGTCACCTATGGTCAGGCGGAGCAGCGATTCCTGATGATGATGCTATACTATTGACATTAGAAGGCAAAGCCCCTAACTTATTCAAGAATTGTTCGGGGATGGGGATATATCGGAGGGGTGTGGTTAAAATCGGACTGGCTTTCTCCCAGTCCCAATACTTAGGTAGGAATTGTGTGCATAATTCCGACTTTGCAGCGGTACATCACAACACATCATTCATGTTTAGTTAACACGCGATTACGACGACGCAGTTGGCCACCAAATAGGTTAACCAAACTTGCGGGACTTATTAATCAGCGTCATCAAACCAAATAAAAAATCAATAGCATTTGAATTTTCAATTTCAATTGATATTTGAAAAAAATCGAAACTTGCATTTGAAGGTGCTTGGGAAGAAGGCAGGCTTGCATGCGGGTAAACTTTTAAACTGTTTATCTGGGGAGAGTTCGAGCGCCCAGGAGTGCCAAAAAAGCACTGCTTGATCAATATTTTGTTTGGAACTGAAAATTCAGCGATAACTTGGACATCACTTGGAAGTTGGAACCGAAATTCAAACCAATTCGCCCCAATTCAATGCATACGTAACGTAACCTAACGTAATGAACAAACATAATAAAACATAACACAAATACGGTCAAACGCAAGCACTGAGTCGCACTTCAATTCTGTTCACTTGGGTTTTCGACTTTCGGATTCTTCCTGCCATTCCACGCCAAGCCATCGTCAAGCTTACCTACCTGCCGTTGGCAATGCCAATACATTCATTAATTTTTCAGAGCTCTCCACTCATCAAATATTTAACCCGCGCTTAACAACTAGCAGCAACGACTCGAAAGCTCCCCGACTAAATTCTCCGAATAAACCTTGGAAAAAAACGACGAGCTTTCTCCAATCGTAATCCTATTATTTCCCATCCCATTCCAGCCCAGCCGAAGCCGAGTTTAATTCTGTAAAATTCTAACAGTACCAAGAATGGGCACACGACACTGAACAATTCAACAGCACTCAAGGATTGCCCCGGAATTTACTCTCAATTATAAACAAAAATTATGACCGCTTAACTGCTCTGCCAGTCAGGTTATCGTAATCATAGGTGTTCAAACGGACCTTTATCAATTATTATTGGGCATTGTCTCATGGGCTGTGGTCTTGTCTGCAGGAGAAGTCCCACAATTTACTAACTAGGCAGAACGCGTCAACAATAGTTATAATAATAGCTGTGTGAGATAAGGTAAAACTGACTTCGAGTAAACACTTGAATTTGAAATGAACACAATCATAATCATTTCATGGCTGGCTGAGCTGTTCTACTAAGGCTGTGGGTGTAGGACCAGGGCAGGGATCTACAATGTGAAATGTGTTTGAAATGTGATGTGTTTTCATTTAATTTTCACCAGGGTTGGCCTGAGCTGGTGCTAAAATTGTTATTAAATTGCGCTCAGGCACAAGCACGAGTGCCTTGACTGCTTGGTCTGACCTCGAGGGCAATTTTGATCGAAGAATAGAATAGAATATCATAAAGACTTGGCAAAACCATGCAGGTTGTGTCCGTAGCTCTAGCTACTTTATATTTTACTTTGGATAATTAATTTTCCTGAAACTATAATGCTGCTTTGCTTATGCACTTTTGTATACTTAGAAATGGCAAAGAATTATGAATTGAGACAAAAACAAAAGCCTTGCAGCGCAGTGCAGTTGAGCTGCATTGCCAACTTTAGCTTTATTTCAGATTTCAATTTTCGTACTCTGTAGAAGTTTCAAAACTTGTATGCATAGTTTTAGAGTAGTAGAAGAAAATGGATTGAAAGAAAAGCCCTACACAACACAACATACAACCAGATGCAGGCAAGGAAAGGGTTAGAATTTAGAATTGTTGGAAATGAACAAAACCCGAATTCAGTATATATATGAAAATCAGTGAACTAATGAAAATGGAAATGCTAGCACATAGATTCCCTATAGGAAAAGAGTAATAAAAAGACGGAGACAACTTTATGTTGTACGACTAACGCCATTGCCAAGCTCCTTGCATGGATAAATACAGTTAACCTTTCAACGCCAACTTATTACTATTCTAGCAGAGTGCCTCTACCCCCCAGTCTCCGTTTCAAATTTAAAAGTTCAAAACTCTGGAGGCTTCTAGAAGCAAAAAGAACTTGAATCAATTATACATAACCGTGTGTGGGCTTTGCTCCTGTTTTGTGCATGCATGCGATACTGGGACGGTGAAATGTACCTTTGAAAAAGAAAGAACAAGAAGAAGCAGAAAAAAGTCAAAATAATTAAAAAGCTCAGGAAGTTAAGTTCTGGAAAAGGAGGGTTGGGTAAGTTGGGTTGATCTCAGGTTGGAATTGCATTGTATTTTGCATGCCAACTGTGCAGGGCAGTGCAGTGCCAAAAAGTTGTAGGTTGATTTTACAGAAAGATCTCAGGTTTCAATGAAAAGTTTAAAGAAAATTTCTTCGTCAAAGAAAGCTAGCAACGCAAGCAGCAGATGAACAAGAATTAGGTTTCGAGTTGGAAAAAGGAATTGAAGCGTCCAATAGCGGAGTTGCTTTTAAGGACGTGGGAAAATGTTAGCTAGAATTCAAGTGGAAAGATGGCAAGAACTTTCCTTTTAGCTTTATTCCCCGGATTCGGGTATCTTTGGATGGCGTGGGTTTCGGTGGACTGGAAAGGAAATAATAATGATGTGGTGAAAGCGTGTACTTTCTCAAAGTGACAGGCCACACATTATTCTACTTGGCAATTTTGGCGTACACTGGGCGACTAGGCTACACGTGCATGACATCGACGTGTACATGGGTTTGACTTGATGTGACGTGAACATGTCAACATACAATAAACATTATATTTTATGGAATTTGGAGCAATTGTTAAATGCTGGGTAGGCTTGGCAGTTTGGCTCTTGGTGAAATTGAATATTGTCTTTTCACTTGGAAGAGTAGTGTCACCTTAGGATTTGTCTTGTTACCGCCGGGCGTCACATCCAAGTATAAACCTGAAGTGGAGTGCCAATAAAAAGATAAGGCAGGACGGGACATTGAGCTCTGAATGACGTTTCAGATTGACGACCCGTGACGGGCGATTTCGGATAATTCAATCAAAAGATATTGCAAGATTTATTGGAGCTCCGCTCAAAGGCTAGGCATAATGTGGCACAAATATGTGAAAACTTCTGACATTTTTTAAAATATGTAAAAATCTGATTATAATAATTGCTTTGCCATTGCTAATTGTAATATCCCGAGACATTACCCAATTGATTCTTGAGTTCTACGTTCTACCCCCAAAGAAGCCCACAATTTGTCTCTCAAACCCAAGCCAAGCTAGTAGAAATTGCTTCCTTAATCTACTTAGGATGTTAGCCCAATCCAATTTTCAACACTCCTGCTCTCGATTGAAAGTTTACTTGGAACCAACTCAAATGCTAAAAGCTTTTCGATTTGAGGACCAAATGCTCCGGCCAATCCAATGAAAGAAACTTTTTTTTTATACAAATGGTTGTACTTTTTATTTTGAAACTTGAGTTTCCTAGCCAGACGGCAACGGCAACTCAACGCCAGAGTGGTGTGGTGGTGGTCTTGGTAGTGCGGTGGTGATGTTTGCAGAATACGCAAGTACTTTTTCTACGTTTACGCACTCGAAAAAAGTCTATTTTATCTTTATTTGCGTAAAATATTGTTGAAAGTCCATGATGGTAAGAGAAACAGCAGTTCTTTCTAGCTGGAGACGAATGGGTAAAATTGTCCTTATTCTGAGAATAGGGCCAGGGCTGAAGCTGGAGCAGAGGAAGCATAGAGTCGTAATGTAGTCCAATATTCCGGAAAGGGAGTTTTTGGAAAGCATTTCCCTGTTTCATCAGTTTCACCAGTGTGAAGTTTCCAAAAAAGACCCTCGTTCTCTAAACTAATTCCCAGGAGGAAAATGTCTGCACTTGTCACTCTACTTCCTGTCCAAAGAACCACACTCTGAGCATGCAGTTACAGAAAGTGAATACGATATTCAAGCATCCTCCTGAACTGAGCTGAGCTGGATATCTCACAAAATGTGTCGTCGTCGTCATTCCATTCCTTTCGCTAATATTATAAATAGAGCATTTTCTTAGCTATGCTACACCACCCTAAGCCCAAATACAAATACCCGTTTTTTCTGCTGCTGCTTCAACTTCAACTTGTTTCCTGGACTTTGCCTCGCAAATATTTCCAATTGGTGTGACGAGACAGATACACTGTACATCATCGGTAATTGGGGAGGTAATGGCAGTTAGCAAGCGCAGAGCCGAGAAAATTGCCAAATCCCTTGTCAAAAATGACAAAAGCATTTTGCAACTGCTCACTTTCCGTTGAGCTCTCGTCATTAAAAATTTAGACCAGAGTGCTATTCATATTCAGGGCTAAAATAGTAATGAGTCGGTTTTGAGGCAAAGTGCAAAGTTCAATTCAATTGTTAGCAAAGTTTATCATTGAGTGAGCACGTACATACAACATTCTTATGTGTTTGTAAATTTTGTCATGCTTTTTGTGTCCCTTGAATCGGGTTAGAACTTCTGGGGTCATAAACAATGGATCTTAAACGACGTCATAAACAATGGAGTTCAATAAATAAAGTTTATATTCTCAGAAAAGTTTATTTGCTTTTTGTATCGAGCAATCAGGTAGACGAAGGAACTACGAAATATTCAATTCGAGAGTTTCCTTGAATCGATCAAGAACAACTCATCCATCTATCATGCGAAATATTTCTTAACTTTGTCAAACTTTAAGTTGAAGGTTGTTGAGTCTATTCTTCAAATCGGAATAATGGTTCTCAGACCTTACTCAAAACACTTAAAAATTTTCGTTCCGTGTTTACGAAGTAAAATTAGTTCAATCAATACATGCTCTTATTTATAGCGACTTTTTCTACCATTGCTTCCTTTCCTAATTTTCGGTTTGAGATTTCGTAACTTCATGTCGAGCATAAATGTGTAACATTTTCATGCGTTGCGAAACCTTAATTATACAGAAAAACCTAACTAGAAAGTTATAATTATTTCAAATTACACAATATAAACTTTCAAATAAGTTTTGCAAAAAATATAAATACAAATCTATATAATATAATATTATATATACCTAGATAAAAATGACAATTAATAGCAGTAGTATCAGGAAAACGAAATAATCGCGACGTCAATAGTTGCCCTCCCATCAGCCGCGCCGCGCCGCGGTTGGTTAAGTTATGTGCTACTGTGCTAATGAAATGAAAATTGTTAAAAAAAATAAAATCTTTTAGGCAGACAGTCGACTAAATTTGTTGCGCGCTGAATGTCAAAATACACTTAAAAATCATCGTGAAATTCCTGTAAGCACGTACAAATGTAGTCCAGTACATTCATTTTCTTTTGTAGAGGACCAACTAGTACACCATTCTTGCCTATCCTGGACGGGAAACCACGCCAAGCATTTTGCTCCCAAGAAAAGTAAATGTGAAGGTCTAATGAGACTTTCGTGCCAGAGGAATTTCACAATGTTTTTAAGTGGGTCGCCACCATACCGCATAGTTAAAGTTAAAACTAGAACCATAATTCAGGCTAATGGATTCAATTCAATGCTATCACACTCGAAAAACCATACCGACAAATTACCCTGCATTGCGTACCAAACTTTTGCGCAATTATTTTGAGAATTTTCTTTTGCAATGCATTAAAAAATTTCTGCGCCGCCAGGTCAAACACTTTCCATCGACTTGTGTTTTTAAACTTGAGGTTTACAGATGCAATATTCCTATTCGCCAAATGCTTTCGCAATCCTCTCTTAGCTTATGTAAATAGCCAGGCTGTGCTACTAATTAATGCTTAAAAATTTTCGAATTGGTATTGGAAAATTTCGAAATTTCCGATTTCGGAAGCAAATCCTTTATAGTGTTGCAATCTGCAATGATGGATTAGCATGCAGTGAGAGTGAAAATACGGATAAAAAACTCACAATTTGAGTACATGGATGCCGTGAGGTCTTGCATGAGAGCCCGATCTGCTGCGTTCGGTGCCATTTTCTCGTCTTTTATTTTTTCACTTTCTTCTGAATGTCACTTTGAGATAGGAAATAAATGGGGCGTGCAAACGTCCAGAAAATAATTGGACCCTGTAGGGAATCCGCGTGTCCTGGAACTCGAAGGCAGGTCACTCTCACATTTTCTTACAAACGCCTTTCACCCGTATCCAGTATCAACTTGAGTTCTAGGATTCCAGTATCCAGAATCTACACCAGACTAGGGACCAGACTTGACTCAATTTGTTGAGATTTTTCAACGCTGAGTCCACATTCTGTCCAAGAATTGAACCAAAAACTATTGTCCTTCCATGTGTCTTCTTCCTTCGAATAAGAATAGAATTCCTAGAAGAATCCAATATAGACTTTCTCGCACTTCCTGTCGCCCTTAATTTGCTAGCGGCTGAAAACCTAGGGTTTGCACAAAATCCCAGCGAAAGTATATAAGCTAGGGGTCAATTTGCACTATTCGAATTCGAACCGGAGTATCGTCCTCATGTTTGTGCTGGCTCAGCAATGCCAACAAACTGAGCAAAATATTTCTTCACTCGTGCATGGAACGCTAACACTGGAACAGAATTTTTCACTGGAGTTTCGTTTTCCCAATTTTGAATTTTGACTGTTAGCTTGAGTCCGATATTCAGTCTAGGTATTTTTCTCTATTCCAAATGTCACACTTAATATTTCACCAACTCAATTCATGGAAACTCAACACTCAATATTATCCGGCACTCGTTTGCATTCCTTTGCGGTTCTGTCTGCAATGTGTGGCAAAGTGCAAATGAATCGTCTTCATGTTCTTGTCTTTTGTATTCAAACCAATTAAATTGCAAGATGATTGCGACAGGGGGAGAAGAATCGGGTTGGCCAATTGCCAAAAGTGGAGAAAGGAGCAATACTTAATTTCTTCAAATGGTACACACCTGTCTTCTCTGCCCACATAGTATTGCGAAAATGAAACAAATAAGTGTATGTTTGTTTATTCGCAAAGTTGACTTTCTTCGTTGGTTTTCATATTCAGAATGTCGAATGTCGATACAATGATGGAACAAAACTCAAATCAATGCTGACGAAACAAAAACCGAAAGCACACGTGGACTTTCCTTAAATGCCCGTCCATACATCCATTCATTTGCATTTCACAATTTTCATTTGCTTTCCCTGAGCAAAATACGGCACAGCACGGCACGGCGCAGCCAGACAGGACCAATACAACTCCTTACCTCACGTCCAGGTCGGTCTTGCATGGCATGGCAGTCATGGCGCGGTCTCTTGGCTGTCGAAAATCGAAACTGTTCCCTGGAAATCCGAACTTCTGAAATAAACAGATGATACTTCAATTATGAAAATCCTCAAGGATGGAATTGGTCGTAATTCTACTCGTCAGCTTTTGCTCAGTGTATAATTTAAAAGTAGTTTAGATTTTGTACACCATACCTACTATTTCAAACCGGATCACGTCTATTCCACAAAACAATGGGGAAACACTAAGTATGGCAGCCGAAACCTAACTTTGACTTGCTACCGATTTTTTTTCCGCAAAGCTTCGTCAAACAAATACTCAGAAAAATATTCAATAGTCAGCCAATACCTGCATAACTACCTATGGGATTGAGCTATAATTTATTTACAGTTGAGACTATCCAATGACAATGACAATAAATGTTGGACGGACGGGACGAAGAAAGCAACTTTCCCCTTGAGCAAGGATTGGTTATTTGGTTGCTCCTATTTTTTATTTGTGGACGGATGTCCCAAACGTATTGAATGTAGAAAGGTAAACTTTCTCACTTGACTGACTTGAGTTGAAATTTAAGGTACTGAACATATGGGTAAGGAAAGGAACTGTGGGCCAGGTCCCTGGTAGAATTCAACGTAAAAGTACCCGGGTAGAATGGTGAACAGAAATGCCAGATCCTGTTCAGTTAAATTCCCTAAAGAGTTTGCTTGGGCCGATGATGAATCTTACATACTAGATTCCAATGAATTTTAGGTTCCTTCCTTGGGTCATACCTTTCTTCAATCGTGAATCGTATGTATTATTCTGTTTCTGTTTTCTAGTTTTTGTGTTTCGACCCACCGCCTTGATAAAGTATAAATGCTTTTTACACTACACTCCAAGCATTGCAGTATTGCCTAGGAAGGATAGGGTAAAGTTTAGTTGAATTATTTATGCCCCTCTTCCCGTGTTTTGACTGCCTATTGCTATTTGCTACAGTTATTCCCCTTGTCAGATGGGCACACGGCCAAAAGTAAGTAAAGTTTCAGTTTCAGTGCTATTTTTTTTGCACAATTCACCGAACAAAAGGTAAACGTAGTTTGGCTGAATAATACCTGAAAATTGGCGTGCCCGCCTGGCGAAAAACCGGAACGGAATGCAAAATAAATCCGACCGACGCTGCGAATTGCGAATCACTGTCGATTTTTCGGATGGGCTGATTAATTAGCCAAAGTGGTCTCAGATTTTTTACAATGCCAACGGAAGAATGTGCACGATGTATCACTTTTTACTTTTGGAATTATGCAATTTGATTGATTTTGTTTTGTCAGTTTCTGGGGCAGTTTAGTGTAAAGCAAACAGACTAGCACCTCCTGAGTATCCTGAGGTCGGCTACTTCCTCGTTGCTACTGAATCCGGAAGAGTTCGGATTTTTGGAGGCTGCATCTCTACATTTCTCGGAGACTATGTTTAGCCCAGAATCGAAACTTATAGTTTCTTTACAATGTCGACTCTTGTTAGA
Source organism: Hymenaphorura dentifera (assembly GCA_034699705.1). NCBI lineage: Eukaryota > Metazoa > Arthropoda > Collembola > Poduromorpha > Onychiuridae > Hymenaphorura > Hymenaphorura dentifera. Next base: position 3,931 of record JAQGCM010001256.1, on the reverse strand, counting down.
GATTTAAGCGTACAGAACAGACAGATCCCTCTAAATTGAAGTTTCACAGATTGTCGAAACAAAACAGAGCAGAAGGAAGGAATCGGAGTTTCCGAATCCGCAAAACACAATGCTTCAGAGCAAAATGCAACGAATGTAAATTTATTACATGTACACAATTCACGACAAATTTAGAATTCCAACGGCGGAATTAAATAATTTGGAATTTAGTTGGCAGAATCCATTCCGGTATTGCTTGGTTCGCATAAAAGAGAGATTCGAACGGTGAGATTGTCTTGCGGGTCGACAAATCGTCCTAAAATTGTTCCCCTGGGGTAGAGGCTAGTCATACAGGTGTCCCATAGGCACAAATAATATGGATATTTGATCGCATTTCCGCAATTTTCTGAAATGCAAATTCTAGCATTAAAGAAAAATCTCCAGATTTTCGCAACATAAATTCACGTTTCGTTTACCTGGACCCACGCATTCCCCAAAGTTGTCAAATAACTCTACCAGAACTCGTACTTTTATTTGTGGGATTCCTTTAGGAAGACCTCGCAATTGTAAATTGACACGAAATATTCCGTGCAATTCAATTAGTTGCAAACGCCTAAGACATATTAAAGTGGGATTTTTACACTGAAAATTAAATTTGAGTCCAAATTCGACTCACCAAACTGAGCAAAAGCCGACGGTTTGCACGAACAACTCGGGTGATGAAAAGCCCCAGCATTCAACAGATTTCAAATGATGCGTAAAAGTTGGAATTTTCCAGAAGAAGGTTTTTGTTTCTGGGTGCTAAGATAAAATTAATTAAAGATCTTCTCAGTAAGTCATTCAAAAATAAAAATAGCTTCTAAAACTAGCAAAAAGTTAATTCGCAAATTGCATTACGTTCAAATAGCTAATTTTGCATCCTTCCAGTTCCGTTCCATTGAGTTTTGGGATGACTAATTTATCAGAACTTCCGGTCTCCAGAATAACATCGAAGAAATTCTTTTCAGAAATTATGACACCAACTTCAGAAGTATAAGCGAGGAAAGATTTTTCTTTTGAACTAGTTGTTCGCTCAACACAATAAATGCCAATAAAGAAATTCATAATTCTGCTCCAGTATGGTCTAGGCTTTGTTTCGAAATGCATGAGACAACTGATGTGTAGTTTGTCTTTTTTCAGCTCTTCTAAATTCAAATGAACCGGAGGTTCAGAATGGCCGCAATCTCCTTCTCGTTGGTATTCATGCACCAGGTATGAATTTCTTTGTCCTAAAATAATTTTGTTTGCTACATGCAGGAAATTAATTTCAATATATGAACCGATGTAATTTTTGACCGGAACCTGGGGCAAGATCTCGCCCTCCAATAATAGCGGAAATGTCACTTTGAACAGTCACTTCCTTTGCGTTTTGAGCAATCTCGGTTGCAAGAAATCCAAAAGTAGTTTTTTGCCCGACTTGATGAATTAGCATGCGCCTGAAAATATTATTGCACGGTAACAAGCTGAAACCATTTCATTTAGTACAAAAATCTTATTTGGCCCAACCATGATCCTGATTTGTCACGAATGGCTGGGGATATGAAAAAGTTTGCACTCATTTCTTGGGTAAATTCGTCCAGTGTCCATTTAATAGTTCGTCGTGCATTTATCAATTGAAAAGGACCAAACAAAATGATAGAGCTTAAACCCTGTAATAAATAAACATGCGTGTATTTAAAACCGAAATTGTGTGCATGATATAGTTGTTCTGAAATGTACCAAGAGTCCGACAATAAATATAGTGGTGATCTCAATTAAAGAGAATCCAGTAACGTAATGCAGGAGCCCACAAAGTCCGATGACCACAAAAATCAACATAATCATTTGTGAAAGCGCTACAACTTTATCACACTTATTGGTGTGAGGAAATGCTACGGCTGAGATCGATTCTTCAGGGCCCTGGCCACCTTTGGTCACTCCATTGACAACAATGTAGTTCCGCGGTGCGGGTCCTTTGACGAGATCACCCAATGATTCGTCAGAACTGATTTCCGCCTTGTAATGTTTATAAAAGAGAGTACTTGTAGAGTTCGGTCGACAATTTTTTTTTAGAAACTTTGACTTTCAGCTTCGGAAAATCGGTTTCGGGTTTCACCTTCAAACTGTTTTCTTCTCGATTAGAATTTGGAAACATTGTATTGATTTGCCAATACGAACGCACGAAGTCGTTGTCTAAAAATTAACAACGAAACTTTAACATGGTTTTTTGGTTTTTCAATGTCATTTTGGTGTGCTTTCTCGCACGGTTTAGAGTAACAAATGTCAAAATGTAAGGATCAACTGAATGTATGGGCTAAGTTCTACCTTTTGTTTTCCTGTTCACCCCCAGCAGTACTGCTGCAGCCTTCTCCGAAGCAAATTTTTCTTTGGTCCGGACAAATTCCAAGGATACACTTATTTCGGATGTTTCGCAGAAACAGTTTTGCCCTCAGATAATAAGTTTTCGCTTATTGCCGGGCTGTTCTTGTTTGTTGCTGAGGCCAAACAAAATTAAGTGCCATACCCTAGTTACAAAGAAAATGCAGTTTCCTAACAATACGCCCACACTAAAAGGAAAGTGTTTGGACAAATACGTAATTGTAATAAAATGTTAGAGACGTCCAATCAGTCCGACCCTCGCGCTATTAACCCTAGCGCCTGACCGCTCTTGAGGGCCCTTCAGTCGCTCTCGAAGTTGGCATAAATTGACCAAGGAAACAGTACATCCATACGCTGTGCCAATAAGAGGAAAAACTAAATGACGAACGTTTTTTGTCATCATTCATTTATTCACTCAAAAATACTTCTTGCAATACGACAGTTCTGATAGCAAATATTTATCACAATATTTCGGGTACCAGATTCAAAATATGCAAGATTTCGACTGCTTGCACAGCCCGTTTCTCTTCCTTTGCTAGTGCGCCATTCTGACTTATTTTCAGATCAGGGTTGCTCTCAGAAATCTCCTTGCGATCTTGATCTGTGATATGTATTGACGAGCTGAGGTATTTTAGATTTGGGCATTTCTTCACAAATGTGCGAAGAAGTTCGATTTCATCCGTTTTATAATATAGAAGTTTGAGCGATTTAAGGTTGATATGGTTTGGCATTACTTCTGGAAGAAATGACTTCCAATCAAAGTCGCTATGGAGGAAGATATTGAGCGCTTCTAGCACTGGGAACATCACAATAAGTGGGTAAGGTGACCTAAAGGTGACGAGTTGAAACTTACTTGAAAATCTGAAAAATACAAATACATCGACAACTAGCCAAGATACCCAAAATACACTGTTTGAAATTAAAATATTATTCATACCTTCTAAGTGCTTCCATCGGCCTGGGGAAGCCGAAAAGTTCGCACACGTCTACGCGTAATTCTTCTAACGTTTTGGCCCAACATTCCATTAGTAAACTAAGAGTTCGAGTGGTATACTGTTCGCTCACATTTAAGCCTGGGATTTGTATTGAGAATGTGAACTTTTTCATCCGCAGTCGTGGTGCGAGGGCAATGAGCATATCGAAATCCTGATCGGTCAGCCATGCCTGATTTGTAATATGTAGAGAGTTGAGTTTGGCCAAGTTCAAGTTTTGTAGCGTTTGAAGAACGTTAGTCGCCGGAGTGCATTGGTGGTGGAAAGAAGACCAGGTGCATTTCCGATCCCTCCCAAGTCTGAAATTTTTAAAAGAATCTATTGAATGAATCTGAAAATAATGTTGCCCACGATGACTTGACTACGGGGCTTGTTTTGTTTTCCTGAGCTCAGGAAAACCACAGCGGCTTGACAACGGTAGCTTATTTATTTGTTATCCTTTGTGCAGCTTACATAGTGGGTCCACTAGCTGATTTTGGCCAAGACAGTTCCACGGGACGGGACTGTCGATTTTGAGATTGGGAGACAACCATAACAAAATGATGATTTTAAAAATATGCGTT
>JAQGCM010001255.1:0-16383 GCA_034699705.1 Hymenaphorura dentifera | reverse complement strand
TGCGAAGGCAAGACTTTTTCGGAGTGCGGAGTGCGAAGGCGAGTGCGAAGGCAGGACTTTTTTGGAGTGCGGAGTGCGGAGTGCTGTCGCACTCCGGAGTGCGGAGTGCGAAGGCGGGACTTTTGGTCATCTATGAGCCCTTGGCTATTATGAATAAGCACGTAGTTCGTAGTCATGTGTCAACAAGCTTTTCGATGCATTCATTGAGGTTTGCATTAATTAAAATTTACCTGCGAAAGTTATTCTGATAAGCTCAAATTAGAGCACAAAAATTTCGTCTGCAGTTGATTCATGGAGATGCAGATTTTTTGAGTTAGCAGTGCAGTGCAGTTTTGATACAAAAGTTTTTAGCTTAGCCCTAATCCAATCTGATCTGGAAGGTCGAAAGAAGTTGCACAATTTTCATCAAAATCTTTAATCAAATTTGTCCCTTCTTGATGATGATGCAAGGGAAGACAAGACAAATTTGACGAGATTACGTTACGTACGGTCGGGGTTGGTGGTGTCATGTCTTGTCTTGTCAAGTCAACAGAGTAAAAACTCATTACCAATATTTTCACCCACATCTCTCAAACTCATCTCGACTCATTTGAAAAGCTAAAGATAAATTCGCAGAGATCAAAGTTCAAAGTTCAAGGCTAAGAAGACCATTTTTGGTAGAACTTGCATGAATTCCAATTTGCAAATTGCTTTTCGATTTGTTCTTGAGACTTCTTATTGTCGTCGCATCATCGCAGGGCAGGCAGGCAGCTCCGAAGTTGCCCGTATTTTCGTGTCGTAAATTTCCACTTATTACAAGCAAGGCTCTCATTTGCTGTGGTAGTTCTGGTATTGTTGAGCTTTTCCAAGGAAATTCTACGCACTGCGTTGCGTTACTATGCACGCAAGTACGTCCCGTTCCCCGAATCGGTACCCGTACCCGGGTAAGGTTTCTTTGATTGGCAAATTTAATTAGCGGTGCGGCGTTTCGCAATTTTATTTTTTTAACTAGTGACAAGCCAAACAACTCTGCCCACGTAGACGTACGGTGGTCCGCCCCTCAAAACCTCGAAAACCACAACAACAGATTTTTGCCACTAAGGCTAAATTTAAATACATTTCATTATGTACATTTCTTTGTTCAATTTTTGATGCCCACGCAACCCGCACCAGAACCCGCACCGAATTTAAATTGGATTTGGCACTGCACTGCACTGAACTGGCAGGAATTTTGAGGTACTAAACTTTGAGTGTCTTTCGTTCTCACCTGAGCGTGTCTTGGGCCCATTTGCCGTGCCGAAATAATTGTCAAGATGCTGCCTCCCTCCTCCCACGTACGTCAAACCTGGCATTGCATTGTAGTAATAATCGGGTATTTGGGTCAAGGCTAGTTTTGCATTCCAGCAGCAGCAGCAAGATCCGATTCGGATCTGGACCGACCTCTGGATGCTGAGATGCTGAGATCCCGGGCATTTGCGTCTGCATCTGAATCTTATTTTATTATGATGACTTATGATGGCACATTTATTGCTTTCCATTGTTATTCATAGTCGCTCTACCTACCTTAGCTCTCAACTCAAGTCTCAACCCTCTCGTGCCTGCCTGCCTGCCTGCCTGCCATAATCTGATTCACATTTGATATTTCATTGCAAATTTCGTTGCGAATTTCATTGCAAATTGCAAATTTCACAATGCAGTGCAGATGATGCAATCGGAAGGATCGTAACTCTGCTCCAGGCTCTGGCTCTGACGACAGCTCCGAATCTCCAAATGTCATGTCATTTCTTTTAACTCGCTGAATGCTGATGATTTTATGCATGGAAGCCCAGCCCAGATTACTTTGAGTCCATAGTCCATTCAAGTGGTGCACAACAATAGAAACGCAGCCACGGCTGAGCGAACAGCTGAGCGAACAGCTGATCGGTCGTAATTCGTCATGACAGGAAATAAACTCTCACTACCCGCATAATTTACAAACGACTTAGAACAAGACAAGCCCAGGAAATTTTTTATTATAGCTCTAGGGCTTGGGGCCAGTGCTAGATTCTAGATTCTGGATTCTAGAACGAGGATGACAAGGACGACGACGACAATCGACAATGACAAAGGCAAAATTTTGGAATGATGTTTTATGACCGTAGCAGCTCAGCTCGGCTATCACATCTCTGAAGCACATCTCAATAAACTTGTGCAAAAAAAAATGACTAAATTATCTTTTGACGAGGGAAGGGGTAGGACACAGGAGAAAATTGGCTTGACGTTGAAATGCCCGCCCGGGCATTTCAAGGAATTTGGAATTAATGCGAACATTGCCAACAATGAAATTATGAGCAAGGCAGGCAAGGTTAGTCGTCGTTCGTCCAAAACGTTATGAATCCTCGCAAAATTGCTCTGCACGGCAGGCAAAAAACTGCACGTGGAGTTGAGTTGTGAAGTCAGGGGAAGCAAAATGCAAAATTTTATTACGGTTGTGAAATTCAGATCATAAAATTTATGGGCAGCTTTGAAGGAGGTTGAATGGTTTTTGTATCTTGCTGTGTTTTGTCTTGTGGTGGCTGCTTGACTGCTGCTGCTGAAATACCCGGATACGGGTATTTTCTTATTTGAACGAATTAGTATGCGATGCATCCATCATTCCATCATCGTGCCGTGCAGACGTAAAATCTTTGCAGAATTGACTTAGTATTGTGCACCGGTGTGCACTCAAATGACTCATGTCAGTTTTGAATGGCCACAATTTTGCCAACTTCAATGCCAGTCGTCGTCGTCGTCGTCATTTGAGCGAAAAATCGTCGTAAACATGTGCTCGTCATTTGAGTCATTTCAAGAGTCGTAATTTTTTGTAATAATTTAAGTTTTGACGGCGAGAGAGAAGACCGAAGATCCTATTTTTCAAAATTTAATTGGTCGTCCATTCCGCTCCAGAACTTTTTGCGTCTCTCCCACTTAATTTCTTTTGCAAAATTTACATTTTGCACGTGTGGCTCACACGCCCGCTTGTACAACCCGGGTATTTTGCCAATTTGCAATTTTTAATAGTTTGTAAAAAAAAAATATTTTACAACCCTGCTGCTGTTGGCAAAGTGTTTTCCCGTCCTATTGTTAGAATTTTCCCTCATTAAAAAAAGTCGTCAATAACCCGACAAAACGTACACAGGTTTTGCTTAGTCTCAATGTCAAGTTTGAACGCGTTTGCAAAATTTCAATTGACATTGGAAGACATTGAAACGCTGCATACATTTCCAGCTGCTGACTTCCAGCTGCCTAGAGGCGATGTCTGTCCAGATGACTCATCATTAATTACATCATCGGGACTTCGTCACCTGTTGCAAATTTTTGCAATTTTTGAAGCCGACTAAATTTGAACCTACTATTTATTTATTTTGCTAATGATCAAAACAAGACAAATAACAAGGGCAAAGTAGAGCCGTCGTCAGGCGTAAATAATTTTCCGGATGAAAGTCTGCCAGCCGACGACAAAAAAACTTTGATTATTATTAATAATTATTCATAGCATGCTTGGAATTTGCACAAATCGTGAGTGGCGACGTTGTACGTAGAAGTACAAAAAGTTTGCCAAACTAATTTTGCCTCACGGCCGGCCGGCCTGCCCACGTTTATTACTACAAAACTTTCCACCGAAAATAAAATTTGTACAACAATTAATTATTATTGCAAACAAAATTTAGTTTATCGAAGTGTGCAAATTAGTAGGAGTAAAACTACGACTTCATTCAAGCATAAATGTTTACAACTAACGTAAAGTTCTCACTTTTGTCCCAGAAAAACAAATAAACAAAGCAATTTTCTTGTTTTCAACTGTTGAGTTTTGAGTTCTTCGTACAACTGCTCGATCTGCTGCCGCTGCCGCCGTAGAAAAGAACTTCCTTCCGTCTTTTGTTCCGGTCGGCTCTTTTTATTCTTCCGGACGAGGAGCAGCGGAAGCATGAAGGATCTCAAAGATTTCCTTTCCTTTGCTTTCCTTCCTTTTCTCCGCCTTCGTCTTTGCGTTCGTCGAAACTTTAACAAAAAATTTGTAAAGAAACCTTCTCTCGAATTAAATTACTACTCGTGGAATAGTGCACACTTGGAATTAAAAGTTTCTTCGAGAGGAGGGCACACTTCGCAGCTTCGCATCGCGCGGCGAGGCTTTTGAATTCAATTCGTGAGTACGCACTTACGTAACAAAAAACCCGGGTATTTAAATAAATCTCCAAACAATAGGAAAACTGAATTGAAGTTGAGAGATATGGACGTGAAATGGAATAATTGTACGACGCAATAAAGTGGTCATGATCGAATCGAGTCTTGAACAAAATTGAATCCAGCCAGGGCCAGGGCTTTGCAAAAGTTCAAAGAAATTAAGGGTGTGACCCACTGACACAATTTAAGGCTCGTCGATTCGGTTGATATGGATTTCGAGATTAGATTGGAACATTCAGAGTCGGAATCGTAGCAGAATTAGAACAATTACTGCTTTTAAGAGGGATGCACCTCACGAAAAACCTGAGGATTCCACAATTTCAGGTTGAGGTCGTCCAGTATCCACTGACACAATTTTTTTCACACCTTCCCTTATTGCGAACTTGCTGGGAGAACTTGGAGGAATCTTGAGAGAAATTCGGTGAAAGAGAGCAGAAGCAGAGCACAAGGTGTCGTTGTCGTTGGCGTTTAATTGCCCGGAAACTCCTTAATTGCATTTCAATTCAATTAGCTGCTCCGTTTCGGCTCTGGTCCGCTCTGTAGGAGAGTGGGTGGCTGAAACAAAGGCAGGGCAGGAAAAAAAGGTGTTCAATTAATTTAATTGGCTTTCCATGGCGATTTTTGTGTTTAATTCCATTCTACTATCTCGTCCGTGCTGAGTCTGTGTATGTGTGTGCATCTGATTTGGTATTCTTCCCACGGGGGTTCTTAAAAGAGGTTAAAAGAGGAACGGGATACGGGATCTTAGCAATTTGGCACCCGAGTCAAGTCAAGATGAAGGGCTTGGGCCTGAGCTGGGCTCTGGCGGGCGTTAATCGGATTCCATTAGTGACTCTGTGCTATTTGCTTTGTTCAGTGCTCGGAACAGGTCAGGTCAGGTTCTAAAACCTACACAATTTAGTCGTTCGTAACCCAAACCTGTCAAATCTGCAGAACTATTTACAACACAGAAGAAATTCTGAGCAAGTTCCAACAACAAGCAAGGGATTTGTTGCACATGACTTTTACGTAAAAACCCGGCTCGATCCGATCCCTAGCTTCTCAAGTTCTTCAAGAGCTCTGGTTGAGGTTCAAACTTTAAGCCCCCCACTTGCGACTTGTACCTGACGGACCTGCATGATCCTTGAAATCTTTCAAGTTCTTGGGGGGTTCTCTTCTCTGCCGTTGAACAGTTTAAACATTCAAGAAGCAGCTGAGCAAGGATATCATTTATCAAAGTGAATAACGGAATTAGAATGCATGAGATGAGGCTGGGATGAGGCGGGAAGCCAGGGCAGGCCGTTGAGGCAAAGTCGAGGTGAAGATCCTCACCTCCCATCCTCATCTTCAAATCTGAAAGTCCAATTCTCAATTTACATTTTGAAGAGCCTAGCCATAAAGCTGAGCCGCCCATTGTCGAAATGACGTCACGGCTGTGCGAACCGCGGCAACGTTTGTGGCAAAATCACTTCATTTTGATAATGGCGGCGTCCGCAAAGGTCAAGTCAAGTCAGAGGTGGTCAGAGTTGGACTGAAAAGTAGGGTCGGGGTGGGGTCAAGTGCCAGGCGGGTTCGAGAGTTGAGCTATAGCTTCACCAATTTGTCTTGCATTCTTCAAAAATGGAGGAGTTTTTGGTCGGTCGACGGTCATTGTCGTCAATCCTCCCGCCGGAAGCTGGACTTGACTTGGCTGACTCGCCAAAAATAGTTTTTGTGCAAGATTTGCAAAACATTTACAAAAGTGCAATGCAATGTAAATTTTGCCTTTTAGCCTGTTATTGTTGAACACAAATGCATAAATTTTGCTAGCGCCACACGAGCCGAGCTTGTAATTTGAGTAGTCGTAGTCGTGGTCGGGAGTCGGTCGAGGAAGAAAATGGATTGCAGTTGCAGTTTGCTTGCCCAGAACATGAGAACGAACATGAGTGGATTTATTACCTTTCAAAATAAAGTTTCTACGCATCGCATCGTTTTGGCTCTTTGCTCTTTGCTCGGCTGTGAGAGTTATTTTTGGATAAATTATACATCAATGAAAAATTGATTCCATTCCAAATTCCAACTCGGCAACTCCAAGTCCTGCCTTTGCTTGCTATGGGCTTGGATGGAGCTGGAGCAGAGCAAATACTCAATCGTCATTTTTACAACTCGCCATGACTTTGCCATTTTGCCATTCACAACTCACATTTAGCCGCCTCGCCTGGCGCCAGCCAACTTCCTTGCCTCAATTTCAGCCCATTTTCTGCCTCGACTTTCTCCAACTTTCTCTTTTGTTTTTTTCTTCTCCTTGTTCGTCTTGACTCGGTTCATTGACATTTTGGCTTTCACTTTGGCCTAACTGCGCTGAATAGTTGAGTTGAGTTGAGAGTGAGTGAAGGAGTGAGTGACTGAATGAATTGAGAAACTATTAAGAGAATTACGTCAGATGGAAATTGTAGAGATAGAGCTGCCGAGCTGGGCTGGGCTGAGGCTGAATCGTTAATGAGCCGAAGTCTTCAGTTTTCACTTTCAGCTCCGACTCCGACTCCAGCTCCAGCTCATCCGTCTTTTCCAAGTCGTTTTAAGTACATGTTCCAGTCCATTGAGAATTCCACCCCCGCATTCCATAAATACACCACACGACCCACACGACGACGAATTCGCGTAATAATGGGCCTGTTGGGGGTGTGCTCACGAAGCAGCGCTCACTTCCTCCTCGAATTGTCTTTTGGAATTTCATTCATAAATATTTGAGCACTAATAAGCTTGGCTGGCTGGCTGGCTCTTTAATGTCAGGGGTGGGGTAGGACAGGACAGGACACGTTCAAAAAAAAAACGTTAAACGTTGTCGCCCGCCCAAATTGACTTGTGGGAAAATGTTCGCAAAATGCACGTGAACGTAATTTATTAGCTTGCATTGCAGTTTTGCAAAGTGGGGCTGGCGGCTTGAGTGGGAATTTGCACACGAGCACACGAGCGACTTGATTTATCACGCACCTTTTCTGCCGTCGACTGCTTCCTATAAATAGAAATTTCAAATTTCGGCAGGTAGAAAAGGAAAGGCTAACGGCTAAATTTAATGGCGCGAGCGCCGACCGCACCCAAAACACCGCTCGCTCCGAATTTGGCGAAAATGGCCCGGGTAAAAGTGTTATTCACGATTAGTACGTGCATAGAAGCACATAGAAGGAGATCCGAAAGGTCAGCAGCGTTCAATTCGTTCGATCGAACTTGGCTGGCTGGCAATCAAATTTGTTTATTTTGTGGCTAAGGTCATTTACTTTCCCGAGACTCGACTCGATAAAATTTCGGATTCGGATTCGGATTGACTGGCTGGAAATAAACTTTGCCACTGCACCGCACCGTAGCGTAGCGTATTAAATTTGATGTCCAAACTTTGCCAGTTTCATCTACTTGCAAGAAGAAAACCTTGGGAAATCGACAGACTGGACGAGACGAGGCCAGACCAGGCCAACTTTTCTTTTCATTCAGCCCGCCCAAGGTCAACTTGTTTACCAACTCCAAAATAACTAAAATAAACTTAAAAAAAAACAACATCTTACGTAACCCAACTCAACTTGAGTACTTTTTTTGAAAGTCTTCTTTCAATTTTTTCGTAGAACAACTTTCACTCTGAAAATTTGAAATTGGAATCCTTAGTCTGTCTCAAGTTAGTAGCGAAAGCGATTGACTGACTCAAGAAGAATGCATGTGGAGAAAGCAGTAGTGCGGTGCGAATTTTAGCAAGGCTCTGGCCGATCCGATTTGGGCTGCTAAAAATAGAACCCGAATCCGAATCATCCGATCCGAATCCGTGGAACTGCACAACTGGTTGGGAAAGGTGTGAGAAAAAAAACTTTTTTGCTCCCCTTCTCTTTCGTTCTTTTCGTGATTAGATTCTTGATTCGATTCGATCCCATTTCCGATCCGATTTGAGGGACAACAAAATGTGTGCGTTTTTTTGGTAGGCAACGCAAAGGATGAGCAGGCAGCTTGCTGGCTAAAAGTTTCCTTCCGGTGGTCGAGTCTGGCCAAAGTGCTTGTGAGCACGCCAAGCCAAATAAAACAACGACGAGCTTTTATGTGCTTTGCAAAACTACGTTATTTCGTACAGATTCTACGCCGTACTTTGATCGCACCCGCACCGTGGACCACCATTTCATTCAAGTGTTCAATTCAAAATACCCGGGCATTAGGCGTAATTCAATATTTTCCGATTTTGTCACGCTCGAGTGACTGGACGACTGGCGACGGTGAGTCGAAAGTAAGCAGTACAGCAGTATGTACGCACAAACAAAATTCGAGCAAGTTCCGGATGTACTTCCAGCTCGAGGAATTTCGCACTTTCCCCACTTTTCTGCAAGGTTTCGGCTTTTTTTCATCACCTTTCTATACAAGTTGGTGAAAATTGAAATATTTCGGAATCCTTAGCTAGCAGTGTCTGTTTTCTCCGTGGGATTGGTCACTCAAAGGTAAATAAACGAAACGAAACGAGTCGAAACACGTCAAAGTTGGTCAAAGTTGAGTCTCCAGTCTGTCTCATCTCACTTTTCCCACTTGACGGAAATTGTCTCATGCGCCATTTCGCTCAGTGTGTCAACTCATCCCAATTTTCACATCATTGCACATCCGGCTTGAGTAAGAAGCCAACGAACCAAAGCAAAGCAGCAGCCAGCATCCCTTCCTTCAAAGCCAAAGTCCAACGAACTTATTGCTGCTTTCACTTTCACTTTCGCTCAAATCCGGAAACCCGGAAATCCGAATTCCAAGTGGACAAATGCCTTCTGCAAAACGCATTCAACCGGAAGTGGACATGGCTTGCCTGTGTCGGGTCGGGTTGGGTTGGGTCAGAACAAAAAGTCAATGCACTGCACTTTGGGTTAGTGTCGCTGCATATGTACATACATGTTGCATAAGTCATTCATAATAAATTGGTTTTCTTGCCCCGAAAACCCGGAACTTCGGATTTCATGGGGGACGGGTTCCATGATTTCCGGGAATTGGAGTTCCTTGGCCCTTTTTCGGAGCGATTGTCTCTCTCTCTTTCTCGCTCACTTTGGAAAAACGATCCACTCCACTTTTGAATCGTTTAATCCACAAGTAAGAGGAGTGAGACAAGTTTGGATCTGGTGACTGAAAGACACAAAGTCTTCGATTTACGACTTTGTTCGCAGGCAGTCGATTCATTCATTCTGACTTTGTCGAATTGTCGAAAGTGTCGAATTTCGTGCCCAGTGAAGCAGAGCAGAGAATCCGACTACTTTCTTCAGCCGCCGAGAAGAAGAAGAAGACTCTGCAGACGGCAGACTGCAGAGTAAATAAGTATTCCCTTGAGGACATTTTACCATGTTTGCAATTCCTGCTTGCTCTACTTCCTTCCGGTCCTGTCCTGTGCAGCGTGGGTGGCTGGAGAAAGTCGAGTCTTCGTCTTTCGTCAAAACCTGGCCGGCCAAATTTGCCCAATCTCATTTTCTCCAGTCTACCTTTACAAAATGGTGAACCAAATTTCCGGGTTTATTATTTCAAAATCGGTTCGGTGGTTCCGTGGTTCGGTAGGAAAATATTGTGTAAGCAAATATTTTTCATGAGATAGAAAATACCCTAGCCTAAGCATGTAGGATTCGCGGATTCGGTTCGGATTGGGAAAATTCGGATGGATTCCTGCTGTTCCTGCTGCTCCGTGACGAGAACAGAACATGAGATCCGTCCACATCGCATCGTCAGAATCGTTAATAATCTTAACCCTGACTCTCTTGCTTTCTCAAGACGCTCGTCGTCGTCGTCTTAGAAAAGAGAGCAGAGCAGGAGCAGGAGCACAGTTGGGCGTCCAGACATTTCGTTCAGCTCAGCAACCAACTCCAGACAGCAGCTCCTTCTTAATTTTCATTTTAACAGCGGGGAACTAACTAACTGTGTACGGTCGTGAGTCGTGCATGCATCTGGAGGCGTCTTTCCATGAAAAAGCAAAAAACAAGGTTTCGGCAGTGAGCACATTATCCAGAAATATGAAAAGTGAAACGTTCGGGACGAAACCCGGGTAAAAGTCTAGCTAACTACCCGCACGTGTCATATCACATTTATCCCCTGCTAGGCCTGCTCCGCCGCCTAGCAAGAAAACGACGACTCGTTTAAGGAACTTAAGATCACAACTCAATTACCGAGATAAGATTGAATGAGAAGCAGCAAGGATCTTGGGTATCAGCTCTCTGTATAAGCGTAAAATAGAATTTTAGAGCTGAAAAATAGTGTGCGTTCATTTTAGTCCTCTGCTCCAACCGCCCATCCGTCCATCCACAGAGTGTTTGCAAAAAAATTGGTGAAAAGAAACCCGGGTATTTCCCCGACAAAAGCCTGAGAAATTGATGCGGTCCCCTGTGTCGTGTCCTCTCCATCGTCTTGTCGGTCTCGTCCATTATCGTCCTCGCTTTTTCTTCAGACTGAAAAAACGAGCAAAGAGCTATCGGCTGAGACAAAGGAAATTGTCAATCAAAAGACTCAGAGCGTTTTGGTTGGGAATTGGGAAAAAGTTGAAAGCTTTCAAACTGCACTGCACTACAGAAAGTTTATCAAATTGAGTCCTAAAGAAATGGAGTCAGTCATAATAAATTGTTGGGAAAGTGTTGCTCCAGGAGGGTTGCAAAAAAAGAAATTGTGCAGATTTGTGGGCAGATATTTTTTTTCGCCTTTCTTTATCAGATTTGATTTGTGGGTTGGTTTAATTTTAGCTCGTTTGACGACAGGACCACCAATCCTATAACGTTTTTAAAAATTCATTGCTGATCGACTCTGACTCTGACAATGACAATCGAGGCGGAGCGCAGTAGCGCAGACTATTTTTTTGAAAGAAAGTGAAAGTTCGTTAGTCTCTTCCCACGCACGCATTTTGGCTGGCTGCTGCGTGCTGGTGGATCTAATCTCGAAACCACTTTAAAAAAAATAAATGTAGTCAAGTGACGAACGACTTGTGGTCCTGGGTGATGGGTGTGTGTCACTTTTAATGTTCTTGCCGGTAGTCGTCGAGTATGAAAATTGATGGGAAGGATCTATTTAGGTGAAGAGATTTGACACGACCGAACCGAACCACCCGACCCTCATCGTAGTTTGTCGTCCTCCTCAACAACCATAGCCATTAGAGTACACGTAGAAAATACCCGGGTATTTTTCTTTCTCAACCAAGCAAGCCCAGCCTTCACAAATGTGGCGGCTCAAGGCGTCCATCCGATCCGATCCGATCCAAGCATGGAATGCAAGCATTCATTCATAATGTAAAGATGCTGCTCTGTTGAAACGGAGAAAGTTGCTCGATTGACCTCTGCACTGCTCTGCTCTGCTGCTCAAACTTTTCCCTCAGATTCGGTTCTGTTCAGTTCGGTTTGGGTTCGGTTCAGTGCCAATCATTTTAATAACAGAGTTGTGCGAACAAAGGACCAGCTGACGGCCCAAGTCAAGTCAAGGTGTCAATGTTCTTTTGGTGGCTTAATGGGATTAATTCATCTTCTATCATCCATCCATCTATCTATCCCGTATTATCAACTTTGTGCAAAAGTACATACATCCATGTGCAAGCCTGGCCCACCCAAGGCTAAAGTCTGACTCTGACTTTTACCACTTTTACGTCTGAGAAAAAAAATCTTCTCGTTTGTTTGCCATGTTTGCTCTGCTCTGTTCAGTTTTGTCTCTGCTCTCAAAAAATCTGACAATTCGGCGGCTGCTTGGGCTCGAGGAACCCAAAGCAACCCAAAAACACGTCATTGCATTTCTTTCTTCTGCGAGTAAGGCTGGCTGTGCTGTGTGTGTCCTCACATTCACATTCACATCAGTTATGTGTACTTACGTTACGTACGTACGTAACGTACGGATTCGGAGTTTTCGGAGTTTTCGGAGTCAGGGCAGAGCAAGGGAAAAAAACTTGTTCTGGAATCTAGAATTGTGGGACGAGCCACATAGGTCTAGCAGATCTCTTGGAATCTGGAACCGTCCCAACTTCATTCATTCATTCATTCATTCCTTCACTCGACTCTTACACTCATTCATTCGTTCGTTTCAGTCCTCCACTGCATAAATGTCCGCCTGTCCCTGTGTCGTACAACTCTTCGAAACTAGAACTTGAGCTTGAGCTTTGGGAGGGAGATTCAGTTGAGTCTACATTTCATTTAGTGTCGTGTCCTCGCCAAGGGATTTCGGCGAAGACATTTTCGGCATTTTGGCATTTGGTTGACTTTCGACAGTCGAGTCGTCAGAGTCGTTCTTAAAAAAATTCCATGTTCTTCATGTCATGTCCATGTCGTGTGTGTTGCCAAGAGAGGGCGTGTCCAACTAGATTGTGGGCGGAGCTTACAAACTCTAGGCCACGACTGCGACCGCTTGCCACGCCATCTGCCCTAAGGCCCAGCAAACTTGAGACTGAGTACATCAGCTCCTTACATTTACATTGTTGATGAACTGATGAATAAGTTGACAAATCTTTTGCGACATTCGTCGGGTTGTTAAGTTGGCTCAAGGGTCGTCTACCGTCTCGATGTCCATTCCGCAATTTCCGCCCACTCCTGGACTGGACTGAGTCCAGACTCAGACGAGGCAACATTAAATTTTAGTGTTGTCGATAAAAGCATGTCGTATGTCCTGCCTGGACTTTAATAGACTTGTCTTTTTCGGACAGGACAGGACAGGACATGCTGGCTTAACTGACTCACCCGGGTTTTTTTCAATGCAATGGAAAAAAAAGCGGGTTCTTGGGTTATCATTGTAATGCAGTGCAGTGCAGTGCAGTGCAGTGCAAGGAGCTTTTCCAGGAACTTGAAACACTACATAGACATTACGTACCTGGCGGAATACCCGAATTCGGGTAGTAGTGCCTATCTATGCGGTGTGTGCTCAGATTTAGTTTGGTATGCAGTAGTACAGACGGACGAGTTCCCGGTCTTCCTCCGTCTAGTCTTACCTTTCATACATTTTTATGACAAATCGTCGTCGTCGTCGTCGTCGAGTGGGTTGAGAGTTGGTCGGTGGAGACTGAAGAAAGTTACTTCTGGAGCTGGAGAAAGCTGCTGGAGAGCTGGAGAATTTGGTCGTCTTCTTGAGGTGGGTTGAGCTGACTGGCTGTGTTCATGTTCAAGTCGGTCGTTATCTCATCTCCATGAATGAGTTTTGAGGAGTTCTCGAGAGGAAAAGACGACGACGCTGTATGAAACTGGGTCGGTCGCATCGCATCGCACTGGCGTTTTGAGATGGTGGGAAAATGCGAAGCTCAGAATACAAAGTGTGTCTCTGA
Organism: Hymenaphorura dentifera; assembly: GCA_034699705.1. Classification (NCBI taxonomy): domain Eukaryota; kingdom Metazoa; phylum Arthropoda; class Collembola; order Poduromorpha; family Onychiuridae; genus Hymenaphorura; species Hymenaphorura dentifera. The sequence goes on along the minus strand of JAQGCM010001255.1, from coordinate 2,975 downwards.
CTCAATTTGTGAGTAGAAAAGGAATGCTTTGCAGTGCACTACTGGCCCGAGAAAGTGGCTTTGGCTTTGCATTTTACATTCATCTTGACATATTTTTTTTATGCACGCTCGATTGAAATTCAGTGCTTCATTTATGTAATGGCCTTGTTCACGTTCACACCTCATCTCATCGCAAGTATCTAAGCACTTGTACGAGTAAAGGTGTAATTAATAGCCTAGCCAGCGCAGCCCTGCGAGCTCAGATCAGAAGCAATTAATTGCAAATTTCGGAGCCAAAGCTGAGCCAGAACCTGGGACTCACGTACTATCTTGATTTTCAATTTGACTGACTAAATTTTAGCAAACTACCACTGGAGTCGGAGTCTGAAGCGTCTCGGTCTAACTCTCAAATTGAATTTTATTTATTCACGTTGAGTGCGAGCTAGTTGAGGTGGCGATCAAATGCGATCTTGCGTTGCGTTGCGATCGCCTTGCTTGTTTTCATTTCATTAAATACAGAAACTTTTGCAGAGCCCAGTGCGAATTGAAACCTGGACTGAATGAATTAATTGAAAAGCGGGAATGTCTTGTTCTGCCGAAAAGTGAGGTAAGCATCCGGGTAAAGGTGAGACGACTGAGAGGTCAATAGTCTCGGAGTCTGAGCTGGGCAGCTGGGGCCAATTTCCTTTCGCATTGATAAGCCCCGCACCGGAAGAGCTCCGGGCAAAGTTAGTTTGGATCTAGAAGTTTGAGTTAGTTGAGCTGCATCATTTGAATACGTAGAATGACGACGACTCGCAAAAGTAAGTTGGAGTTGGAAGGAAATATGAATATGAGAATTTTGTGAGGTGAAAGAGATGCATGCAAATTCAATTTAATTTGAGTGCTATTCCGGCACCGACACCCAACTCAAACTAACTGCATTTGCATTTTCTGCATCTTGTCGAACGAAGATTCCAAGAATCTTTGGCAATTTTGCAACGTTTACTCGATTCGGATTTCGGTTTGACAGAATTTGATCTTCTCAAATTCCGACAGTTTGCTGCTAGCCTGACTGTCAGATAAAAGAGAGAAAGCTCGGTCTGTGTGGCCTACGGATTGTAAATTAGGGATGCGTTGGAACTGCTGCTGCTCAAGAATTAGCACAAGTGCTACAAATTCTGACAACTGTTGAAATTTTTCAAAATCTGCAAAAGTCAAATGCAGAGTCGGACAGGTTCGAGAAAGAGATGCGTCTCAGTAGAAAATCTTGGATTCAATGGTTTTCTGGGGTACTTTTCATTCAAGGGCGTTTACACAATATTTGCAATATTTGCAAAGTAAACACTGTCAAATTTGACAAGACAAATTTCTTTGCTTTGCTTGCACTTGTTCGATCCAAATAAAAAAAACTACTTGCTAGCCTTGAGGGATTAGGATGGATGCACTCAGCTGTTCAGCTCATGCATGCACATCAGCACAGCATACCATTCGCTCCGTCAGACTTTCTCCACTTTCTCCGAAGGCACCGTCAGACTTTCTCCACTTTCTTCGTCCTTAGGCAGGAGGCAAGTTTGGTTGGATCGTTGCATGAACGTGAGATAGGGACAAGAATGGAGGTACTCAGCCAGCCTAAGCCTAACAAGGCCTGCCTTCCTGCCTCACAACACTGCCCAAGCCGCACAGCACAGCATAGCACAGCTGGCAGTTACGTAACCTAAATCTAAATCCTTATCAGTTTTGCCTTGAAAATTGTACGTATCGAGTGAGCTGAGCTGCAAAACATGCAACTCACTATTTGCAATTGTACGTATAAAAAGCAAGCAAAAACTCTGTTTTATTATGGATTTGAGATGATTCGGATCTGGAAAGTTTTGAGAGTTTGCTTTGCTGCTCCAGGACGACTCCAAGAGTTGTCCGTTGTCCTAAGACGCGATTGCGATTCCAATTTCCTGGAACAACCAGATGATCTAGAACTGGCAGAGAAGCAAAGCATGCGACTGCGGCTGCGACTCCGACTCCGACGGAGGAGATAAGATCTCTCCACTCGAATACTAAAAATGAAATGAAGTGCATAACTGGATCAACCGAGAAAAAATAAAATGAAGGGAAGATTTTTGCGTTGCGTTGGGTGAACACAAAATAATCTTCAGGTTTTTCTGTACGGAACCGTACCGCAGCGCAAGAAGGTCGCAGATGCCCGGCCCGAACCGGGTAGCCTTTTTTTATTCATACGTAAGAGATTCTATTACCCGCACCGCGATGAAGTTCATTTGATCATGTTCGTTCAATTTGCACAACGCTTATCGGTCTCGGTCGGTGGAGGTGGAAAGATTGCCATTGCCATTTGCGATTTGCCATTCCATTGGAGGCATATCGGCAATCGGCAAGTACAAGCCATACGTGTAGGCTTGGCTTCGGTACGCGTACTTTGCTTCCCGCTAATGGCCCCAAGGGTCAACTTCTGGAGTCATGTATGAATTGCAAAAACCTGGAGATACCCGGATGATTCCCGGGATGATTGCTCCGAAGAAAAATTGCTGGAGAGCTAGAGCTCAATACTCAGTTTCCTGGAAACGATTTAGAGAAAATTCTGAGAATTCAAAAAATTCACAGAATTTCTTCTCAGAATAGTTCTTGTTTTTGGTGCAACAAATTGAGGCAGGCCGGTCAAAATCGTTAAATCTTCTCAAAATCATGCAGGAGATGCATGCGAGTGCCCGAGTCCGAGTGCGAAACAAATTTGTCGTCTCATCAGCGTCACTCGAGCAAATTGGCGAAATTGGGGCACGAAATGCAAATGCAAATATTGAATTTAGCGAGTCTACTAGCTTCGACTGACTGCATGGGTCACCTTCCACTTTTTGACATTTGAATGACATTTTGATAACAAGGCAGAGACGCCAGACCACACTTGGCGCTCAAGGAAACGAGATATACAGGGTGAGTATAAATGATGTCCCGCCTTTTGGCAATTAACAACTATTTAGTGGAAAATCGGATCAGGTTCGGAATGG
>JAQGCM010001254.1:0-16385 GCA_034699705.1 Hymenaphorura dentifera | reverse complement strand
ATTTGGCGTGCTATCTGTTATCTAGCTCTGATTAAATTATATCGGGCTTATTCCCCAAAGGTGGAGGGACCGTTTCGTTACCCGGCTTCATTGATAGATGTATTCAGATCTCGTTGTTCGTCTAAATGAGCTTGAATTTGTCTCTGGATTCCAGCATTTGCTTGCTCCATCCGTTGAACATGAGTCATGACTTTGTCTAAATAAAAGTCCTGATTGCGTTTGTCCAATTCTGTCTTTGTTTTAATCCTTTGAAATTGTTCGTCCAGCTGCCCTTGAATTTTGGCCTCTCCTTCGTATTCTTGGTCAGTTTGTCGAATGCACCATTCCATCATGTCCATTTCTTTAATGGACATTATCATGTCGGTCTCTGCCAAATCAAATTTCAAAAGTGGATAAAACTATTCGAAGAAAAAAGATGCTTCACATGAAGCTCTGCATTAGTGAAGACCAGAACTAACCAGTATGAATTTCTTTCATCAATTTCTCTCTCTCAATGCTCAGTTCTTTTTCATGGATTTCACCGGCAGCCTCATGCTCAACTCTTTTGCGGTGGAAATGCTCAAGCTGGGCGTCAAGTTTACTCAAGTGCTCACTTTGCCGAGCGAGTTCGTATTGGAGATTATACAAATGCTGGCCAGTTTCCTCTCGATCTCTTCTAAGTAATTTTAGTTCATGCTCCTGAAATTAATACTTTAGTAGGTTTTTATTCAGGAATCGGAACCGAATTCTGAACAGGGGCTAACTTAATGAAGTAAGTTGCTCTTACCGCGTCCCTAGTTTCACACTCTGCTTGGAATATCTGTTTCTCCAAATGGATTCGTAAAGCCTCTTGGAACTTCTGCATTTTCGGATGGTTCGGTCCAAGAACAACAAGGTGGTCATCTTCGTGATGCTTGTGGTCTAACTGTATGGCCGTGGAAGGTTCTCCACTTGTATCCTGAAGAGTTGATGGGTTCACATTGCCTAGCATTTCACTAAGGCCCCCCTCTTTGTTTTCACCTTGCAGAATTCGGATCATTTCGTCCAAAGATCTGACAGAAAGCGTGGATAGTTCTGACAATATTAATATTCCAAAATTAACGTAACAGTTTTCCTTCAATGAATTGTCTGCTATTACATCTCAAAAGATTTATTTATTTAGAGACCTCTTTCGGGCAGACCATGAGCTTCGTCGACCTTGTAATCTTCAACTTCGCCAGAGAATTCCTCAGCATCGTGCAAATATTTGTCAACAATGTCATCAACTCTCATTTGATCATCTGGAGGAAATGCATAAGGGACGTAAGGGTGTACTACTTGGTCTTCTCCTTCAGACTCTTCTTCTGTATCTAGTTGATATTTGTAATCTGGAGGAATCTGAAATTCGGTGATTCCAGTTTCGAAATTTGAAACTTCTTCTTCCTCCTCTGAAAACATTCCTGGGAAAACAGGCTCTTCCACTAACTGGGGTTCAATTTCTTCTGTGTCCGACATTTCTTCTTCCGCGTCAACCTCCATTTCTTCAGCCTCTGTCGTTACTGTCCATTCGACTGGAGGTACTAGAAACCGAATCAAAAAGTTTAGTTTTCAGCTCAACTTTCAAAATGTTAAATGTTCACCTGGGACGCCCCCTGCTTCTGCAGAAACTTCAGTCTCTTCACTATTAAAATGTTTCTTTTCGCCATCAGCGTCCGTAGTCGAAACAGTGAAGGGTGATTCGGCAGTCGGTGGAATTGGACCACCTTCTCCAGCAAATTCATCCGAAGCTGTTGGCTCAGGGGCATATTCCCCTTCTGATGGAAGAACTTGTTCTGCTGGAATCTCAGCAGGTAATGGAACGTCCGAGGGTTCGCCTGGGGCTTCTTGTCCGGGTGTTTCATAATGCTTTTCGGCCGTAAGGCTGGCCCTTGGGAGAGTCTGGGTTACCATCAATCCTGCAGTTGCCTGTGCTTTCGGGGCTTCAAAATAACCTTCTCCTTCGTCTTCGGTGGTAAGATCTGGATACAAATCTGGATAAGCAGGAGCAGTGTAACTAGGTTGAAGTATTTCTTCTTCCTCATCTTCTTCTTCATCTTCGTTGAATTCGAATTCATCTTCATCTTCTTGCTCTTCATTGTCGGGAGCTGAAGGTGGCGGAGTTCCTTCCTCTTCGGCAGGGTCCATGATTGGAAAAAATTAGTTGACTCGAATCTTTTTAAAATTTAAATTGATTGTCTTGTTCACTTTGATTGTCTCAAAAGTGTATGAATCTTAGAAAAAGTTAGAACAGGGGATAACAGAAAGTCACAAATACATTACAACGTGAAAATTTGCAACCAAGGTACTCGTTAACTCTGAGATATTGTTTGTTTGGTCAATAACAAACTGTTGATCGGTGCTGCTGGCATAGTTACATTTTCATAAACTTTCGACATACCCTGTTGGGGATGGACTACTTTTCAAGGAAGGCTTTTTTGCAATGGGTTGAATGATTTAATATCTGTCGGCAAACGCAGCGTTGCAGGAAAGCCATGAGATACATCGAGATTATGACGAGATCTCACCTTCTCCATCGACAAAATAATTCCAATATAAAAGCACACATTCAACAATTCCCAAATAAAAGGCAACATGGCATTTTTTATTTTTAATGTGTCCTAAACGTTAAGTTCTTAGTCGGCAGCTAAATAAATATTTCATTTACATATTCTGTATTCTGTACTCGATTCGCATGATTTTTTTGGAACTCTCTTACACAGGGTACTATTCTTGAGTTGACTGTACAAGAAAAATGTACTCTCTTTTCAGTTTATTCGACATGACGACAATCGCAAACAACTGCACCTCCAATAAGAATAACAATAGATTGCGTCATGACATGACCCCTTGACCGTCTTGACGTTGGTTTGAATTATCGCATTGTTGAATAAAGTGGTCTGGAAAGATAGTGTTGAAACCCTGCTTTTACTAACTTTCCATTTTATGAAATGCTTGCGTTTTGGGGATCACTTCTATTGTCGAGTTTAGTTCAAACTGGGATTCACGTGGTGGATGGTCAACCCCCTCCCCAACTCCCGATAAAACAGATCCCTGATTTTCGCCATGTTAATTGGTGCGTAACTGGAAAGGATGAACCTGGTGAGTAGTGAATAATTTCAGAATTCTCAAATACGAGATATTTTTATTTGATCCAGCCAGATATTTGTCGGAGCTATTTCCAAAGTCGACCTTTCCACATATACAATTTTATTTTCTGAGTAGAAATACTCATCAGTAGTACCAATCATTGAAATTAAGTCAACGTGATTTTTTTCTTTAGATCTCCATGAATTTCCTTTCAGTCAATTCATCCCACTTTTAAGAAGGGATCGACGCTATGCTGAGAATCCCAAATTTCGATATCGAGTTGAATTTAATGAAATTTATTCTCGAATGCCAATTAATGCGGAGATCACTTGCAACATTACTGATTCGTCGGAGCCATGGTGTGTTCCAATTGATTGTGGGCTAGATATTGAAGACTGCAAACACCCCCCGAAACGGGTTGAATTTCTGAAGTACATTGGAAGACTTTTTAAAACGGTCCATGTCATTGTTCACGCCGAAGAAAGACGAAACCCGGCAGAAGGTAAAATAGTTTCTGAGTTTTTAACACCTTGCGATTACATCTTGGCCTGAGCTGACCATTTGCCTCCAGGAATAAGTGAGGTTTGGCTGCCAGCTCGGCTCGAGGGAGTTATCCTTCAAGCAAATCATAACCCTAGAGGTGTGGGTTTACCGACAGGACAATTTTTTCTGGACGAGGAATTCATTTGTCACGACTGTAATCGTTTGAGTTGGGGTCGCTCAGTACCTTGTCGAAAGCGATCAATAATTGAAGCTGTTGTAAGATTTTGATTGCTTAGCGCACTTCAGCTGCAATTTCAGGTTAGATTTTAAACGTATGCATCACGCTTACATAGCATCCTACTGTTCTCGTTTATCATCACCTCATGTCTCAAATCGATGATGACCAAAATGTAATTCTTGCCGGAAAAACGGGCCAAGTTCACGCCAATTTCAGGTGGTACAGTACTCCGTGCACGGAAACTAGACACCTTGAATTTTTGTAAGGCCGTCGATTTTACAAATTATATTTATTGTATTAACTAAGGCATTACTTAAACTAAAAACCCCACTTTCAGTCTGCTAGCCGTGCACAGCTTCACGGAGAGCATGTATGACGTAATCAACTTAGGACCTTATGAAGTTTTTACTCGGGGCCACGGCTATCACCCCGAATCGATACCAACTCCGATTTTTAATGGTTTTTTCTACCACCGATTCCTCCAAGGGACCTGGTGTCACGCCGGGTCTTCCAGAGATATACAAGTTGTTCATCCCCCTGTCTTTAAAAAATTTGAAATGAGCCATAGTTTCGATGAATGTGTTAGAGATATAAATAATCCTCGGAAAGTTGAAATCGGTGATACTGAAACTGAAACACATGTCTACACTTGTGACAACCCGGACCAACCGAATTGCCCAGTACAAATGATTGACACTAGCGAACATGCCTACAATTTGGAAGAAGCTCAAAGACCTTGTAAGCAAACATTATCGTGTCATTACTTAGTCCAAGTATCGTGGCAAGGAGGTTTACTAGAAATTACCTGGTAGACAAATTCAAAATTTATTTTGGTAAAATTTCAATTATTTACACGTGCCAATAGGGTTTCTGTTACTACTCAACGTGTCTACGGTCCAGATGCTCTACTGTAATTTCGTATAAACCCAATTTAAATCATAGGTGCGGACGTTTGTCCCCAGCCTTTCGTGCCGACAACGGTCGTTACAACCACCGGACCACCACCGATCATTAAACGACACTATCACGGCGGAATCTTGATCATGACCAACTTTTGCCTTATGCCGATAAACACATTCATTGCTAGATTTTACAAGGAAACTCTCAATTTACAAAATTACAAGGGAGTTAAAGTTTGGTTTTGGGTGAGGATCATCATTTGTTGTGGTCGAACACACAACTCCATTAACTAAATCTGAAATTAAAATTTCAGTGGCACCTTTTGGGAAGTATGTCGTCTTGCGTTATGATTTATTTTGGAACCTTTCAAGCAGGCCAACCTGAGAAAGATGGTGGCACTCAGGCTCATGTTGTTCTAGGACAAACTTATACGGTTGTGTTGGCCATTTGCTATTTCAGTGCTTGGGGACGTCATCAAAATAAATGGATAAATCTAACTACAGAATTTATGCATGGCTGTCTAGGCTATTTGGTCATTCTTCTGGCCCGTACGTCCGGAAACAATTATCCCATTTGCCATCCAAAAGTCATTCATAGTCATTAATATTTGTAGACATATGTATGCACTACGCTCCTCGGGTTGGATTTGTTCCCAAATTACTTGTTGATCTCCAGATATTTTTGCACTGCTTGTTCATGTTCGTAATGACGGTAAATTTTCTTAAGAAAACTAGCCGTTTTAAATGGTATTCTTTAAATTCAAATTAACTCAAGATCTGATTTTGACAGGGACATGTGTGCTCACTGGATTCGACATTTGGTATGCGCCCATCGCGAAGACATTTTCCCACAGTGGTAGCTTGCTTTGACGATGTACCAGTTCCCGTATGTAAAGCAATTTCATATTTGGAATAGGTTGAAATTAACATGACATTTACGCTAGTTTTTGTTAATCGATCCAGAAAAATGCTTTTCGGATGGTAATGCTTGGAATTTTGGCAGCCTTTACATTCTGCTGTTCCATCATTGCACTTTTTGTGCAATGATCAATTCGAAACGGTCTTCCTACAATCTTGCTCAACAAATTCAAAAAAAAATCAAAATATCATGATGTGTGTAAAATAGATTAGCGTAAATAGTAACAAAAATTGCCATCATTTTTTGTAGGAAACTTTAGTGTACACAAAATATGAAATGATCGCGAGATGAGCCACAATACAAAACAAATTTTATTTTGACAAGACGATAGAAAAGTACAAAACTGGACCAAGCTTTTTTTTTACTGTTTTTTACCGTCTGAAGCGGCTTCTTTGAGAGCTTCCTTTGCTTGACCTAAGAGTTTATTTTTTCGATCTAATTCTTCCTGCATTGTTCTCATGTGAAGATACATTCGGTCATGATGCCCACTCTGTGGGTCAAACGGCTGGTTTGGTTCAATCTCAAGTTCATCTGTTGAAAATAATTTGGTGTAAAAATATCACTTTTGACTGAAACTGGAGAGTGTTTTGTTGTATTGTTTCTAACCCAGGAAACTTCTGAGTTTCATTTCTGCACTCCTAGCTCTTTTCTCAGCGTCTGAAAGTCGATTCCCAGCTTCCTCAGAAGCTGTGCTGGCTTCTATGTAAAGCTTGTGATATTTGGTCTTCTCATGCTCCAAATGATGAACTTGATCCATGAGTAATTTCTTTTCAGAAATTATGCCTTGTAACGTCGACTGAATTTAGAGGACATAACGTTCCAGATTATTTTCAAAGTTTAGAATGTTCTGTTGTTGATGAAAAAGGAAAAACTCACCTGCAATTTCCCTCTGGCTGGTGATTTGGCTGAAGAAGATGCTGGCTTTTTCAGTTTTTTGTTCTCATGTTGAAGTTTTTCAATAATCGTTTTTAATGCAACAATAGTTCTTTCCAATTCACTCAACGATTTTTGGCTAGAACTTCTGTTCGGAGCACTCTTGTCAGTTTTTTCAGTTTTTAGAACATCGACTAGCCTACAAATCCAAATCAGAATTGCAATTTATATCTAGCCTTGCAGTGTTTCATATACAATTTGGTACCGCTTACTTTTGCAAATGTTGAACACGATCCCTTAACCTCGGAGTGTCTAACCTCAGCTGTTCAATTTGGAGTTTAAGATTAAGATTTTCTTCTTCCAAATGCAAATTTTCTTTGTGCAGAGCATCTTCTGTGGCAGCCATTTTTTCAATTTCAGAGACTACTTTCGGGTCACCTTTCTGTGCTACTTGGTAAGCCGTGAGTTGTCGCTCTTGTAGAATAATTCTTTCCTTTAATATTTTCACTTCCATTTTGAGTTTCTCCGATTCTTCTTTACCCTCAAAATCAGATTTATCTAGCGAATCTCTTAATTCTTGGATTTCTGTTGTTAGTTTTTCTATAATTTCAGTTTCATCTGCTATAGTGGAAGTAGTGTCCTTAGATCTACTTCTCTTGTTTCCTTTCAGTTGTGAATCCATTATAATTTTCTCCCTTTCCAGCCGAGAAATACTAGAGCGCAGAGTTTTGATAGTTTTGATTAATTTGTCGTTCTCAACCTCGATTTCCTTGAGTCGATTTTCTAATTTTTCAACAGTTTTCTTCCATTTTTTACTTTCTTCCCACCGAGCTAACCCATCAACTGTCTAAAATCAGGATAATAGAAAAAGTTACGGACAAGTAAACCCAGCTTGCTAAATACGAACTTTCTAATACCTTTCGTTTCTTTTCTTCTTCCTCTGCAGCATTTAGAGCCATTTCTTCCAACTTTCTCTCCAAAACGAGTTTATCGTCCTGTGCGGTTCTAAATTTTGATCGAAGTTCTTCCATTTCAGCAGAAACACCTGATTTTTGATTAGCTGCATTTAATTTGCTCAGTTTCACTTGCAAGGCTGATAACTGCAAGAAATTCTGTTGCTAAAAACTGGCTGAAAAAAGAACATTTACAAAAAAGTTTGGCTACCTTTTGCTGTAATTGTTTGTTTGCTTCCGTCAACTCTTCCACTTCTTTTTTTGACGCGACTAATAATCGATCAACCGATTGCGGCCTTTCAGATAACTTTGGCACAGTTCTTTTCAGTGCTTCAAGTTTCTTTTCCCTGTCTTCCAATTCATGCCTTAAAACATTTATTAGCTCAGAATCATTTTGCGTGCCTGTTGCAAAGGTTGAGCGTTTTTTTAATTCTGCGATTGTGTCCTCCTGCTGTCGAAGCTTCTGCCTTAGCGAATCGAGTTCCTCGTGATTTGAGGAATTCAGTCTAGAAATACAAAACATGGTTGCATTTTTCAAATTTGTAGTCGATGAAAAACCCTAAGTTTTCGATTTACTGCTTACTGTTCATTAGCTCTATCTAATTCTTTCAGACGATTATCGGCTGTAGTTCTCCATCGGTGAGCATCGCTTCTCGCTGAAGTTAATTGACTCGCAACATTTCCCATCGTATGCTGAAGTTCGGAGACTTCATCTTCAAGCTCATTAATTCTGGTCATTTGATCTTTGATTCTCCCTTCGATATTACTATTATCTTTCACCGGATGACTTAGAGTTGATTTCATTCTAAAAGTTATTAAATTTGACAAGTTTTGATATAATTGACTGCAACCAAATTTGAATTTTGATTGAGAAATTTACCTTGTGAATGCTTGCTGTTGTTGGTGAATCGTGAGTTGTAAAGCTTTCATTTCCTGAACATGACGTTCAGAGGCTGTGCTCATTTCATTTCGAACATCAGCCAAAAGTTTCCTGTACTGATTGATGTTATCATCCTTAGCTTGCAGGCGACCATGAAGTGTTACCATTGTCTCACGAGCTACCTGTGTGGCAATTTAAAAAATAATCAAAATTTGAATATGATAATTGCACCGAATAGAAATTGCTGAATACCTGCAAAGCATCCTGTAGTTCAGGCCCAACACCTTCACTAACTTTGACTGGTTCGATGTTTAAAACCCTAAAGTTATTGATGACTTGGTCCTTCGCCTTCAGAAGGATTTCTAATTCACTAACATGCTTTTCTAATTGCTTGGCTTTTATTTCGGCTTCATACATTTCAGCTAAACCCTCAGTTTGAATTAATTTGGTCATGCTTGTAAGAGATTCAGCATCGATCAACGGAATGGATCCAGTACTTAGGGTTTGAATTGGAACTTTACTAGGGTGTAATTTTTCAGAACTCATGATTGTTGATGTGAGTGATTCCTTAATGTCGATAGAATGCTCGAGACGAATTCGATCTTCTTCCAATTCTGCAGCTCTAGTCTCGGAACGATGAAGAGTTTCTCGGAGAGAAGCCAACGCACGTTCAGCTTGTTCAGCTTTTCGCTTCCAACGGGAAACCTGGAATTGAGTATTGAAAATCCAAATCGATTGTATTTCAAAATACATATATCTCTCAATATATCTATCGAAAGATAAAATTTAAATCACCTCTAGTTTCGCATTTTGCACTTTATGAGCGCATTCGAAGTTGTAATCGACATCTCTTCCTCCCTTCAGCGAAGTAACTAAATCTTCGAGCGACAAACATTTCTCCTGGTATTCGTCCGATTTTACTTTCGCATCGGCTAATTCTTCCTCCAATTCTTCGCATCGAATTTTACAGTTTGTGAAAAGTTCTAAAGCTTCTGCAATTTGATGTGTTGAGTTCAGGTTTCGTCCCAAAAATATCATATGCGAGTTTTCATGCAAAGCAGCAAAAAGACTGCGATATCGATTAATGATTTGTGTATGCATCGAAATCAAAGCTAATTCTCTATCCGTATGAATTTTTTCTTGTTGCAATTGTGAGCCTTCAATTTGTGCCAGTTTCGCTAAAAGTTTTTGCACGTGCTGCATCGCAATGTGTTTATCCTTTTCGCAAGTCACAAGCTCACGCTTGACTCGGGCAACATCCGACTTGTCTAATTCTGTGGCTTGAAGATCGCATACTTGACTGACGAGCGACTCCATTTCAATTTTTTCAAAATTATTCAAATTCTCTAGAGCAATCACTTGATTCTGAGCCAGATCTGCCAATTCTTGCCACTTGAGGATGTCATCCTTGGCCAAAGTTACGGCCTCTTCGGTTTGCAAAAGCCTTTGAGTCAGGTGATCGTATTCTTCTCGCGAAATTGATTCAGAAATCGTTAGGCTCATTTCTTTCTCGTGTGCTTCTAGTGTTCGGACGTTGTCTTGCAAATGACTAATTTTATTAAGAAGTTCTTTGGTCTCTTTTTCGAATTTGCCGATTTGTGGCACAATATTGTTATTTTCTTGAGTGAGCAAAGCTACTTTTTGAGTAAGTTCAAATATTTCCATCGCAGGGTCGTTGACTAATCCAGGTTTGAGTAGAAGCTGGGCTCGAGTTTGTTCTAATTCTCTTTGTAGTTTTTCTGTGGTCTTTTTCATATCCACCAAATCCAAGCCACACTTTTCCGATCTCATGTAATCTACAGATAAACGCTCATGCTTGTCTTTCAAAGTTTCATAACTTCTGGTCAATTCACTCAACTGCTTCTTTGTTGTGAAAAGCACGGAAATTGGAATACTTGACTCCAGGACCAACTGAACTGCTGAGATTTGCTGAACAGCCTTGGCCTTGAACCTTTCCAAGAATGATATTCTGGACGTGTATTCATTTTCAACTTGAGCCAAGCGTTTGTGTAGAAAATTGTTCTCGTTTTTCTGTTGTTCTCTCAGCATTCGAAGAAATTCAAATTTACGACGATTCTTCTCATCAAAATTAACATCTCCGTCAAGCAATGCATTACCCTTAAGAACCAACTTATTCATTTGCTCCTCCAGTGCTGCTTTTTCAGATGTAAATCTACTTTTCAAATTATTGTTCTCATCTTTCAACCCTTGGACTTCTCCTTGGAGGTCTTCGAGAACAAAATTCCTGCGAGAAGATAATACCGCTGGAGGTACTTCTCCAAGGGAAAGCATCGTGTCATCTGTCTCAAGTTCTGGGGATGGAATTCTGCGAACATCTTCTGGATGTTTTGGCTCGCCCTTTGCGAAGGCCACTTTTCGTTTTGTGATTTTGTCTGTTTCAGTTGACCTCGATCGCGATCTGTATCGCGGAGCCACTTTTGAAAAGTGAAGTCGAAGCTTTTCTTCCAGGATCTGAATTTTGGTTTTAGCTTCGATTAATTCCGCATTCATATGTCTTTCTTCTTGCCTTTGGTTCCAAAAATGTACAAGTTAACGAATTTCATTTCAATTTTTGTTTTTAATTTGGAATTTATACCTTAATCGATGTAGCTCTTCCCGCAGTTGAGAATTCTTCCCTTCCAAATTGCAAACTTTCAAATGGAAACTTGAAATTGGGTAGGGATAGTTTATTAAGCCTCTGGAAGACATTTCGCGAACAAGATTTTCCAGAATCGGCGACTCAATCATAATGTCAGCATTCCCATCTTCTAGAGGACAAACTGCTTTTTTACTTGGTCATTTTACTAAATATTTTTTTACAAATACTGAAATACTAACCACTCAAGCGATGCATTGAATCCAAAATTTCTTGCAATCCTTTCCGTAGTTCGGTGTTCTCCTGCAGAATATGTTCGTATTTCGTTCTCCATTCTTGCTGGACGCGAGCAAATGTATCGCCACTTGTTTTATCGACAGTGACTTGTCGTGATGGACTTGGAATTGTTGGATCGTTTTGAATCAATACTTGCTTCCCATTTTCGAGATCAGACAATTGTTTCCTCAAAGTGTAATTTTTTGTTTTGAGAGCAACTAGGTCATTTTCCAATTGGTCGACTTTCGTTCGGTAGACGGACAAGTCTTTTTTACTCGACTTTACGAAAGTCTTTGTATCTTTTTGTAAAGACTCGTTAGCATCAATATTCAGCTTAGTGCGAAGCATATCATTTTCATCCTGAAGATCCGTCTGATCCATTTGAAGACGATTGATTTCTTGTGTGACTGATTCAACTTGTCGATCTCTGACTCGGATTTGTGTTTTTAGGTCTTTAATTTCAGTGATTGCTTCAGACAAACCATATTCGCCAGACTCAAAGCTCCGAAGTCGGGAGGACAGATCAACATTTTCTTGAGATTTATATTCAGCTTCCTTTTCGACTTGTCGCAAAGCAACTGATTTCTTTTCAAGTTGTGTTTGGGCTTTTTGTAATTTTGTCTCCAATGATTTGATCAATGCCTCCATTTTTTCACTGTTGCCGGAAAAGCTGAGTTTTGCTTTCAGTGACTCCAAGGCTTTTGTGGATGAGTCCAGTTCTTCGGTTGCTTGAATCAGTTTTTCGTTCAAAATACAAATTTGCTCGTCTCGATCTCGTAGTTTCTTACATTCAAAATAAATGTTTCATTAAATTTTAGGGTAATAAATTAATCTATAAATCGAAAGCAAAATTTGACGCCTACCTTCTTGAGCATTTGCATGGAAGTTTTATCAGAATCGATTTGAGTATTTGGAACTTGTGTCATGAGGGCTTCGATTTTGCTGTTCAGTCTGGCAATTTCTTCGTCTTTTTGAAACATCATTTTCTAGGTAAAAATACAAATTTCAAGAAATTTTTAAATTCATTAGGAAGTGGAATTTCGTAAGTATTTGCTTGGTTCTTCCTAACCTTCCACACATCAACTCGAATATCGACGGCACTGCATAAATTCTCCAAGTACTGATCGTGACGTTCTTTGAATGCCAACAAATCTCTTTCCTTGATTTCAAGAATGGTTTTTTCTTCATTCAATTTTTTCACTTTCTCCTCTGATTTCTGCAGCGTTGTTTTCAATTCGAAATGGTCTCGGGCCATTGTTTCGATTTGTGCAGTAGCTTCCTGTAGCGATTCTTTCAAATCTGTCAGCTTGTCTTTCAGCATTCGCTTTTCATCGTCCATTTTCTGTATATATATGAAAATTTCAAAATAGAAAGTATTGCATGAGTATTATGAATATTGCGAATGTGGTACTTTTTGCATGCACGAGATGCAAAATGCTATTTGTCTTTGAATTTAAAAAACTCGACCTCAATATCTTCTAGAAGCTGCCCAATTTCACGATTTTTGCCAAGAATCACCATATTTAAATCGTCCTCTTGGACCGCACGAGTGCCTTCACGATCCGAGGCTGAATCATCTTGGTCGACAAGGAGAACTTTGCCACTAGTTTTTTTTAAACTATTTGTCTTTTGCTGTTCAATTTGATATTGGACATCTTCCCAATTTTTTCTATACTCGGTGGCTTCGTCATGAACGTCTTCTAATTCTCTTTTCAACTCCAGCTGTTTTGTTGTAAAAATCAAATTTTGCGTAAAATATTTTGCCGAACCGTCAGTTAAATTTCAAAATTTATTGGCAAAATACTCCAAATTTAACGTTAAAAATGCACAAAAATGGCTCTCATACTTTATCTCTCTCCAGTTTTTTGACCCGAGTTATGACTCTATCATTCTCTAGTCTCTCTTCTTCTAATTCCCGATCCCTTCGACTCAATTCCCTTTCCAATTTCTCCAGTTGTCGCCTAAGTTCAGTCGAGTCCAGGGGATTCCTTTCTGGAGATTCCATGTGGTGTTGATCATTTCGATGCTTTCGTCTACTGTCCATAGTGGCAAGATACGATACACAATGCAATGCCAACACAGTAGAAACTATGTCCGAGTATTACTCAATTACAAACTACTAATAATTTCGGCTACTATACTTCCAGCACGCTCACGTTCTAAAAACAATTCAGAGAAACAATCGGACGGAAGACAAATTTTGATTCACCACAGACTTGCCTACCCGCCTGAAAACCATACAACTAGAGTTGTACAGTAAAAAGCGGGTAATATTTATTGGTGTATTGATTTTTTTGGTTGTTTACGCGTGCGGTAGTTGACCGCCGGGGAGGAAGGCCATTGTTTTGATTTGGGTTGCTAACGGTTGCTTTGCTTGCAATGATACCCTGTCTGTACGCATAGCTCTTTAAAATTCATCGATTATTGTGAAAAATGTTTTATTAGAACTTCGAGAAAAAATTTGTCAATATTATTGGAGATTTTAGCCGAATGAACCACAGAAACCCACCAATTCTTCACTTTTGGGGTTGAATGGATAGAATAATTGAACAAAAACACTGGAAACCCGAAGCCATAAATTCGGATTTCTGCATCCGAGATATGCATTTGTGGGAAGAATTTTTCTAGTCATCTGCTTAAAATATACAGCTTCATTCGTCATTCAATTCTGCAATTTTTGGAGGATACATGACAGCAGGGTGGTTGACACAGATTATGTATTATCTGAATTCCAGAATCGATTGAATTCAAATGCTGGACTGGAATAGTTCTTTTGTAATTCTTTATATCTAATGTCTCGTAATATCAAATCTTTAACTGCAAACCTAAATTATTCAATGAAAAAATTTCTCGAATGAAAAAATTCTGCAGCTTCTACACTTTGTATTTGTATAATTTCTAGTAGAAAATCCCGTTTGATGTTTCATTTGTGCCAAGTTCGAAAGCATCCATGAGAAGTGCGCCCACGTTTGTGGAAGGAAAAAGATCTGCCGTGTCTTCAACGAATTGAAGGAGTCTGAACTCGTCAACAATCAGTGGTCTTAACTCAGCGTCTTCAAAAGCAAGCGGAGGGCCAAATTGAAGAAAGATTACCAAATAGGTTGCAATTGCTCCAAAAATCTATATAAAAACGATAATAATTTTTCATGTGAATTTCGAAATGGTTTGAACGAACGTAATTCGAAGAATGGTTAACGTTGAAGGCACTAATTACCGCCGCAAAATAACTTTTGTTGTAAACGAAATACCCAGCTGCGGACACTGCAGTTTCGAAATGCCCTGTGTAGCTGACATACATACTGAGCAACTGGTAACAATAAAATTTTAGCGATTAGGAATTTGCCAAGCAGCAATATATTGTTGTAAAATTGTAACATTCTCACGAAATATAATTCGTCATTTGATTTCTTCCCAATGAAGCCTCTCCGCCTGATTATTTCCAAACCATCCATGGCCTAGGAGATGATTTGAAAATTAGCTTGAATTAAAATTGACCCCGGCCGAGTTATAATTTCAATGTTACCTCTACGTTAACTGCATTTGCTGTAAACACGACCAAGCAAAGGAACACCATACTATGTGCCAAGTACAGTCCAACTACGATTTGGTCCAGGGCTCTTGTACCAGCAAATTCTCGATTCCCAGCTTGTGCTCTTGAGAAATAGTAAAGTTCAAAAACTATACTTGTTATCTGTCAAAATTAGACAGGGAATTTAGACCAGAATCTAAATATTGAAAAAATATCCATTGCACTTGATATGAAACTAAACCTGAGACCCCAAGTACGATTCGATTGTTTCCGAAAAGAGCTCGTCGTTTCCTTCAAGCAAATCTAGAAGTAAGACATGGCCGCGAAACAGGTCCGGAAAGCTTACTCGATCTGTCAAACTTTCAGCAACTTCCTTGGGGAAATACGCTTCTCCTAAACACGACAAAATTTTATTAAGTTAATTTGCATAATTCTCACATAACTTTAACTTGCCTTTATTGAGAATAATATCAAGGCGGCGATTCCACAGAGCGAAACTATTCCTCAGTAACTTGCACTTGATGATGAACAGAAGCGGAAAGCTTTTAGAAGAGATAAAGATGTATAGGACGAATACCGAAACCAAAACTTGTAGTGCAAAATGTGCACTTGTGGCGTATAATGACGGGTTATACAGCCGAACCAAAAGTGTTGCAATGAGTCCTGGTGCCCCTGAGGTCACCGGCGCAATCCTTAAAACGACCAAAATGACCATCAGGACAAGGAACAAACAATAGCATCCAATTATCCAGACCATAGATCTCTTGATTCCAACGGCTGCATTAAATCTTAGAAGTCTAAGGGCCCTAAAAAATTATTTTTTGCATAAAAATTGATTCAGTTTGATAACCAAGCAGTTCATCGATTAACTTACTCTGGCCAGAAATTGAGATAAGTCACTGCAAACTGTCTCTTGAGATAAAAATTCCAATTCCCAACGTTGACATGAAAGAGGCAAGAAAAGAATATAATGAGGGGTGCAAGATTTCTTTTGAAAATATATAGTTCTTCTGATCTAGCTGTCTTTGGGTCTGCGCCGGTGATCCCACCAGTACTATGCCTTGGATAATCCATGAGCAAACTCAGAAAATTGCAAGCGATTATGAGAGACACGATCATGACAAAAGCATGGAGTACAAGAAACATCATAGCTGAGAGAGAGCTGGGGTCGTAAGAAAATATGAATGATCCGTCCGACTTTTGATCAAGTTTGATTGGAAATCTTGAAAATATTTTGGAGAATATGAGGAAAGGGCGAAGTGCATTTATGTATTCTTTGAGAAAAGTTTGACATTCTTCTTCAGCCTCTTTCTCCTCAAGTCTTCTTTGAGCTTCGCGTTCTTTTGCATTTATGTTGTCCCGTTCAGTCTCCTCAGCTGCATCAACTGGATGACTATGTTGCGAACTCTCACTCTCAGGCAACGCTTGCTCAAGTACTATTTCTGAAAATATTTTTGTTACGTGAGAAATCCAATGCAATATGCAATGATTTCGAAATTCGAATTGATGTAAATTAATTACTATCGAATTGGACACTTCGTCGCTCTCGGACTTTTCGTTTGTGTTTAGTTTTTGCTTCGTTAATGTCATCCGGCTGTGTTTTGTTCTTGTCGTCAACTGCCCCAGCAAATTTTGCACGTTCTAAATATTGAAAT
>JAQGCM010001253.1:0-16387 GCA_034699705.1 Hymenaphorura dentifera | reverse complement strand
TGTACTAATGCAATGCGATGCTATTTTTTTAGACGGGCCTAAGAAAAACCCGTGCATAGCACGGGTGAATTGCTAGTACAACTTTAGTTTCGATAGACGCTGACACCACCGGCCAGGTGGTTCGTAAAGTTGGTTTAATTCACACTTTCGTACAACACAACTTTTCCGCAGAGCTTATGAATGGAATGATCGAATTTATTAAATGCTAGTTTGTGGTCCGGCTTCAGCTAAGTGCTTTATTAGCCCGAAGGACTTGTCCGACAGGGCTTATAATTCTATAATATAATCAAGTTCTGCTGAATTTTTGTCTCATATTGGAAGAGTCGAGCAAATCGGTTTTGCTTTAGTGTGCGGGTTTTCCTGTACACTACTCTGACACTTGTAGTTTTAAAAATACTTTGGCTGAATATCGAAAGAATTGAACATATTCTACATTACGACGACACAAACATTCCCCTCATGGTTTGTAGAAACTACTTTAATTTATCTTAACTTTTAGTTGCATAGTCTATATTTTCTTCAAGATCGTCGAACGGATTCGTGTTTATTCTTAAAATTCATGACAATGTAGATGAAAGTTAGCTTTAGTGCAGGTGAAAAACCGACAGAGGTGTTTGGAGTTGGCTGAACAAGAGAAATTACTCGATAATATAGGATGTGACATTCATATTATCATCAGACGTTTGACGATTAGTAATTGGTAATAGTTATTGAGCGCTAGACATAGCAATAATTATTTTGTGAATATACTCTTACCTCAAAATCTGCATCCTATTCAAAATTAATTTACGGAACAAAATAGAAATGCAACTCAAGTTTATGGTAGGCATTGCCATTCTGTCATACAGGCTTAATTTGGATGCGGCAATACCAGAACCTCATTAGTTAACCACAAATAATTATATTGGTGTCATACAGAGTCGTCGGCATTATAAGGGCGAAGCAAGAGTCGGGATTTGTTCACAAGATTCAAGATTGCAAGATTGTTGCAAGATTGTACAAGCTTTAGATGCAGCTTGTACAAGTGATTATGTAATTTATATAAACTCAAGTGGAAATTGTTTGCAGGGCATTTGTAATAATTCTTTCGCTCCAATAATTCTGATCAGTAAGCATTTGACAAAGTGTTGGACAATTAACTTGGATTAATAGTAGAACTATCTGACTACATCGTTTAGTTTAGATATCAATAATCCTCACCGCGGAAACCACTAAGGTGGTTTCCGCAATAATAAGAATATAAAGCAAGATAACAACAGGAATACAATTTTGATCGTGCTTGCTTAATGTCTGGTCAAGATTTTAATATATCTTGAATTTTGAGAACAAATCGCGACTCTTGCTTCGCCCTTAAATGCCGACGACTCTGTATGAAACCAATATAATTATTTGTGGTTAACTAATGAGGTCTGGTATTGCCGCATCCGAATTAAGCATTTATGACACAATAGCAATGCCTACCCTAAACTTGAATTGCATTTCTATTTTGTTCTGTAAATTAATTTTGAATAGGATGCAGATTTTGAGGTATGAGTATATATTCACAAAATCCTACTAATTAATCACGGATGTCTGTCCGTTCGCTTTGTTTGTCCGTCTAGGAAATGGATAAGGTCGACCTAGCAACTCAATCCAAATTGATATTATTTTTTTATTTTATTTTTGGGACGAGACGAGAATTGTTTGTTTTGTTGTTGGCATGCGCAATGTAATGCAATGCGATGCTATTTTTTTAGACGGGCTTAAAAAAAAAACCGTGCGTAGCACGGGTGAATTGCTACTGCTTGTAATTATTGTTATGTCTAGCGCTCAATAACTATTACCAATTACTAATCGTCAAACGTCTGATGATAATATGAATGTCACATCCTAAATTATCGAGTAATTTCTAGATTGACCTTGCTCCGATCCTTTGTCCCTACGTCTATCTGCTTGATTGTGGTGACAAACCTGCTAGCTAGATCTGACCTGACCCCTTTTCGCCCCGTCTGACCTTGTGTTGGGATTTGCGTCATCCTTCTCACGGCTGTCATTCTTCCCATTCTACACCACACAACACCTGCATTTCTTATTGGCACCAATAGGATTAGCCAGAGAACCCGGGTTAACGATCCAATCGTTAAAAAGTATTCGAAATGTTTATTACCAATGCGGTGACGGGACAACCTCATTAGTCGACCGCAAAATAATTATATTGGTTTCATTTAGAGGCGGCGGCTTTTTATGGGCGAAATATAAGTCTTGTCGTGATTTGTTCCTTAAAAACTTTAACCGCACAGATTTCTTCACATCACAAGATTCAAGATATATTAAAATCTTGACCACACATTAAGCACAATCAAAATTGCATTCCTGTTGTTATCATGCTTTAGACGCTTGCTTGCACCAAATGATTAAGTATATAAACTCAAGTAGAAATTGTTGCTTGGCATTTATAGTAAATCTTTCGTTCCAGTAATTCGGACCAGGGAGTATTTCAACAAAGTGTTGGACAGCTTGGATTATTAGTAGAAATCTTCGTGCATCGTCTAGTTTAAAAAACAAATATTCCTATTACTGTAGCATAAATATTAAAAATGTTGCACTTGGTAAGCGAATTGAACGAAAAGCTCAATCCGTTCTCCAACGATGTCGGGGCCGGCGTTCCAATTCCCGGTGTTGTGGGAGATCCAATGATTTCAATTCCCGGACTGGGAGATCCTACCATTCCGTCCCCAAAACCGGAAGCTCCAGAACAAATCCCAAATATCATCCCTGTGCCACAGATTCCACAAATCCCAAACATCCCTCTGCCACAGATTCCACAAATCCCAAACATCCCTCTGCCACAGATTCCACAAATCCCAAACATCCCTCTGCCACAGATTCCACAAATCCCAAACATCCCTGTGCCACAGATTCCACAAATCCCAAGCATCCCTCTGCCACAGATTCCACAAATCCCAAACATCCCTGTGCCACAGATTCCACAAATCCCAAGCATCCCTCTGCCACAGATTCCACAAATCCCAAGCATCCCTGTGCCACAGATTCCACAAATCCCAAACATCCCTCTGCCACAGATTCCACAAATCCCAAACATCCCTGTGCCACAACCAATACCAAATCTAAACATTGTAAATCCCCTAATTAACCCCCTAAATCCAAACCTAAATCCTCAAAATTTATCCAACGCTCTGAAAAAATTTCAGTCTGATTTAACCAATTTTTCCGCTTCGACAATTACCGACAATTTGAAGAATCTGCCTGTGGGGAAATTCGTTGACTCCTTGAAGACTGCAGCAAATAGTTTGGGTCAGTATCAATATTCATGACATCTACTTTAAGTCATAAGATATTTCGCACACATCTTATGCAACTCAATAATAAAGCAAATATGAATTTCAGTGTCAAAAGTCACAGAAAAGTTGGAAGCATTTCTTGAGCCTTACAAAAAATATATTCAGAATCATCCAGTTGTCATCGCTTATATTGGAATCGGTTTAGGCTTGCTCTTACTTCCAATCGTTTTTTATCTCGCACTGGCCGTGCAAACCTGCGGGATTGGACTCTCCTTGTTTTTACTAATTGAAGGTAAGGCTGGCAAATAGATCAACTTACTTTATCCGGGAGGCGCCAGTATTTCCAACTAGCTGTCCACCAAATATTATATCAACTAAAGATTTAAAAATTAATTAGATTTAATTAATGGAAATTGAATGGTTTAAATTTTAATTTTAACAGGGATAGTGCTGATTGCCACATTCATTGTACTACTGATTGTATTGTGGTTCACTTTCGTACCGCTGGTGTTGGGTGGCTTTGTCTTAATAACTGTTCTACGAATAACAGATGCCCTCAAAGAATGGGCCCCATCAAAAACTACAGAAGATCCTCAGAAGCCTCCGAACCAAACAGATACGGGTTCGAGTTCCACCAGCAGTACTGGTAATCCCGCAGTAACAACGAAATAAATTCAAGTTTAAAGCTGTAAATAAAATACAAGTAGTACGTATTAACTGCAATAAATTAGATGATTGCTGGATTGATTCACAATTGTATGAATGTGGATTTAAAGGAAGTCAAGCACAAAGTAGGGCATGTTCCGAGTTGGCAATGAGATATCTCGCCATGTAAAACTATGACTCACGTTTTCAAAAGTTAATCTGTAAGTTTTGGAAAAGTTCTGATTTGTGGCATCAGAGACCGAGCTACACAAGGACGTGCAAAAATAGTAAGTTTCGGAACAAGCAAAACCATCTTGAAGATAACATTTTCAGTACTATTTTTTGCTCCTGAAAAGTAAAGTATTTTAGAAAATGGGAGAATTGAATAACTGAAATTCACGATAGAAACTGCACCATAGCTGCTGCAACCATATTCTTCAGATTACTTTTTTTAATTGAATATCAAATTTTCTAAGAAATTCAATGGATTTGTGACGTATATTGTTAGAAACCAGGTAAACCTTCGAAATTCAAGATGCCATGTAGGCCTCAACAATTCTGTTTGCTCTTGATGAGCTAGAAGGGATTCATTTAGAATTTCAAACCTCAATTTCGACAATTTAAGACATTTCCATATATTTGTACAAAAGCGAATCTTTCACAAATTCACACTGGTTTTTTCTAAGATCGATAGCGCAGCACTAGCAAAAGGTATTAGCAAACATTATGTGAATTATCAATGCATGTTGATTTGGTGCAGAAATCTCATATCTCATGCAAACAAAAATAATTTCTGATGAGTAAATTTTTCAGTAAAAGTTAACCGCAAAAGTACTTAAGGGCCAGCGATACATAATTTTGGGAAAGTTTATGTTGCCCCAGCAACCGTGCAAAATTTTATAAATAAACAATATTCAGGGTAGTCCTAGTTTGCACAAACCTCCTTGCCCGAATTCAGGCAAACTCAAACACTCTAACATTATTTTGCACCACCCAGTCTGAGATAAAATAGTCCAATTTGTCAACTGCTGTACGTGCATGGGATTTCCAAAACCAACATTTCGGGACAGCTTGCAGGACATAATTTTGGAATACGAACAGTTGTGTCCTATACACTCTAGGTAATGTCGCTTATCGCGAAAATTTTAACATTTTGACGGTTGCACTCGTTGCACCAGTTCTTCGACGTGCAATGAAGTCCAATGTTAAAAAAGGGCAACTAAATCTTAGATCCAGAAAATAATTTTGGAAATTTCCACGATAAACGATGAATGCGAGTCTGAACAGCCTCTACGGTTTTCTTGATGTGTGCGGTGACCACATTGACCTGCGACCTGTCCCGCGCAAAGCTCCAAACCTATCGCTACTCCTTAATCTTTGAATGACATATTGGTACGACTAATAACTTCATTGCATAAAAGGTACGAAAGTACTAACTAGGCAAAGTGATGTGTCCCAAACCCCAAAACAATCAATGCGTTGCCGTTAGGAAGTGGCAAAAGCAAAACCCAAGGCCGTTTCTGCAAACTAGATTACCATATTTTCTTAATATTTTTTAAAGCTTTTATAAACTTTGGTCTCAATTAGTACCGTATCGCAACCGGAACTGCTTCCATTCCTTACAGTCGATAAGTATTGCCAGTTGAGCAATAGACTATTGTGTTTATTTAAACCGACCGACGAGACAATGACGATAATTTCATTGATTCTATTGCCAGCCAACTCTCCCTGGATACCTGGAAGCCACTAGCTGAAGAACAACATTTCCGATGAAAGTTTTGCCCGACTAGCCGGACTTCCTATGTTTGCCGATAACGGTCACGAAATCACAACGCTCAGTCACCACACTTCTATTTGGTCGCCACGTCTGAAATCAAATGACTTCGATGTTCACAATGGCCCTAATTGAAGAATAAAATGATAAATAATTTTGTAGACCATTCAGGCTGATATTTATTCGAGAGCATTTGCACTTCTTCACTAGTGCAGTCGCAGTGCAGTGCTGCATCGAATCCTGAGTGATTCGTGATTATCGTGATTCGAGAAAGTTTATTCATTGAAACATTTACCCCATTTACCCTTTGAGTCTGGTTTTGCCGAGTAGCATTGTTGAAAATGTTCGCTTTGTTTAACAGTAATCTCCCTATCCCCCTCCCAATCCCAAAGACATTTCTGGGTCTTCCAGTTCCCGATATTCCTGTACCAAAAGACAATCCCCTTGTAGATGGAATGAACCAGATCGCTGGAGATTTCAAGTCAAATCTTAACAAAGGTGTACCCGCAATACCTGGCATCCCAGTGCTCTCTGATTTTGCTCATGTGACCGGAGGCTTAACGCACATCTCGAGCAATGGTTTACCGAGCTTACCTGGTATCCCACTTCTCTCTGATTTTGCTCATGTGACTGGAGGTTTAACCCACATCTCATCGGGATTTAAAATACCTGGAGTCCCAGATTTCGGTGGCCTTGCTGACGCTGTAGGAAATCTAACAAAATCTTTGAATAATTTCAGCTTGTCAGATTTCTTGACAAACGGGTGGAATAAATTTTATGGACCGGCAAAGATCATGACAGACAAAGTCGGTGAGGAAAATCACAAGTTTCTTTTCACATTTACAAAGGAATTGCACTGGTTTGGTTTTGTTTGTTAAATACAATTTCATTTTTTCGATATCTATTTCTAAATATGAATTTTAGTCCATCAAGTCAAAACCAAGATAGAAGAATTTATGGAACCTTACAAGCATTACATTCGAGTACACAGAGTGTTGGTCAATTTCATTGCAGTCGCCTCAGGATTTTTGTTAATTCCTATAATTCTCTACGTTGTAGTTGCTTTGATTGCAATTCTAGGTGGGCTGTTGGTGTTTACTGCTTTTGAAGGTAAGTTAAGGATTCTGAAATCTGTAATAATTTTGCCGAATTAATTCAAATCATTCAAAATTTTGAAATAATTTTGACAGGGACTTTCCTGGTGGTAGGCTTCTTGGGATTAGCTTCCACATTGTTGGTGATCGCGACAGTCGCTTTAATTATTGGCACAGTGATCGTCGGTGTCATCAACATAATTGAATGGATCGACGAATGGATTTCTCGAACACCCATGACTGCAGAGGAAGCTAAAGAGGTGTCCGCATTGGACAAATTCGCAAGAAATTTGTTTCATCATGAAAAAGAAATCTCGACACCAATGCCAAATGGCATTCCTGCTCTGCCCTCAACATGAAATGTCGATTCTGTTGGGGATTCGCATTGTAGTTGGAGTTGGACGCGAGTTTGACAGCATTCTGCAGAGTTTGTGCATATTATAAAATTCGAGACCACAACAGGAAAGGAACAGACAACCGAGTAAGAGATTAGTGATGCGTCAGTTAGATGTTAGGATTTAACTTTTTGAAAATTATATTAATTGTTGACTTGTTGGAATGTGAGCTAAAATGACCTGTTTGACTAGGGTCTGAATAAACAATAATAATTGTTATTGTCAGTTTGCTAATTAGATTCACATTAATCTCCGAAGTGCATCACAATAATAGATTAAATGCTTATAAGTTGATCATTTATATGGTATTCCCGGGCTCAATACACTCAGACTAATTTAATAGACTGCCAAGACAGTACAGAGCATATTTCTGGATTTGCGATGACAAGAAACTTCAATGGCATACATGACACAATTTAAAACAATTTCAAATTCCGCAGCATAATTGCAAAATTTATAATTGCAGTGCGCAGACAAATTCCGTTCTTTGGTTCAAATTTTGCAGCCCCGCTAAATCAACAATTATGCAAAAGGCTCGAACTTATCAGTGCTAAACAATTTTGCAATTTGCAAATTGAAGACTGATTGATTGAAGCAATTAATCTTGCTCTCCCTTAAACTTCGGAAACTTTAATCTACCTCAGTCGCTTTCTCGATGTCAATATTAATACAGAAATGGTTTATGCTGAAATAAGAAAAACTAAAAAAAATCTGCGCTGAACTAACTCAAACTCAAATGGTGGTCTCGGAAGGTCACTAAATAAATTGAGTTTTTAATTTTTACAGTATTTGCGACTTGCGAGTTGCGACTTTGCGACAATAATTTGCAGCACAAAATCACTGGACAAAATGATAATGTTTGAAATTTTAAAACAATTTCAATTTATATTTTTTCCGAGATTTTCTTGTTGTGTTGGGCTGTGCCCTCTAGGCGAGAAAATAAAATTTTTAAAGTCATGGGACACGCTACTATTGAGACGGCTTTTCCGTTCAAGCCAAGGCCTAGCCTCCCGCTCAATATGAAAATTTAGCAATCTCGACCACATCATTCAATTTTTTATGTTAAACAAATTCAAATTGACAACTTTTGTGTTTCAAATTCAAAATTGAGAATTGCCGTTTTGCGCAGTTTTCCACCACATAGTTTGACAATTAATTCGTCTAAGCCAAACCACTGGCTGAGGTAGAGCAGCAATTTAAATTTATAAAGTTCATTTGGTAAGTAAATACGTTTTTAAACGCTTTTCTAACATTCCAAAATCAGTTCATATGGTATGACTTCGTGCTGACGACGTATGGGCATGGGCATCGCATCGGGCAATAGCAATTCGTCTGTGTTCTGTTCAAGTACTGATTGTTGACAGTATTGAGCAGCTGTTTAAAATTTTGGTAATTAGTACGAACCTCAAAATAAAGGCTGAATTTCTTTCTGTCTGTTAATAGTGATCTGACTAACGTTTCAACTTTTGTCAAGCGAAATAGAGTAAATATATTTTGAGTAAAATACGAATAATTATAGTTCTGACTTGACAAGTTCTCCTTCTGGTTTCAGGTCCTCACCTAACTAATTCATTTCATTCTCAAGATGGAAGACGACGATTCATCCTCTTCCCTAAACCCAATCCCAGCATTTTCTCCCCAAAAGGTACAAGCAGGAGTTGTAACCACCACCACAACTGAAGACGAAGACGATGACACATCCTCTCGGTCTAACTCTACGAATGAAGTTGTTTCTACTCTTAGGAATGAAGCTTCTTCAGCCAATACAACCACAGATTCTTTGATTGGAGCTGGCGATGCATATGTTGGATGCAGCCCTACCAGTACTGGGTTAAATAGTGCCACTGATGACGCAGATGTGGAAGACAATAGTAGCCCACGGAGTGGGGAAAGAATAACGACTTCCAGCAGTTCATCCTCTGATGGATGTAACTTTGGGAATCGCCCAAATTCTCAGAAACATGGAAAGAATTCTAACTCTTCGCCCGATGATTCTTCTGAAACCCAAGAGAGAGAATCCAGCGAGGACAAACCCACATCTTCTTTCAAGTGAGTTGTTAAAATTGGAGATGTACATTTAGTTTGGTTGAACCAGAGATTTAAAAACAATGGAGAGAATATTTATCATTATTGTCATACCCGGTTGGTCGTCTGCCAGCTAAACTAAGTTACATATTTTGTCCCCATTGTTGATTGTTGCCTCTTGTCGATATCTACGCTACAATTTTATCGTACTAATTCTACGAATCTTTCTTTTGCAGGTACACTCGTGGTCCCACGTCTAATGTATTCCCTCCGTTTGGGAGAAATATGGCCTCAAGTACTAGCTCGGTGTCTGCTGGAAATCATTACTCTTCCTCATCTGCTTCATTGACTTTCAGCTCTTTAACCCCAAATCCATTTGCCCTAGCGCGGTCACCCACAAGTGGTGCACCTTCTCCTCATAATAATACGCCATCGTTGTACCAACACGATACATTGGCTAATTCACGATCCCAACCCGTGACCCCAAAGAATTCTCTCCCATTCCCTAGCGAAGCAAGGCCAATCTTGAGGCCTTCGAGTCTGTCGGCAGCATCAGTTTGTTCTCCTGGATCAGTGTCAACTTCAGGGACGCAATTTTCAGCTGTGAGGAATCCCTTCGGGAGCACCAACAGCAGCAATTCTTCAGTATCTTCATCTTCATTTCTGAACAATCCATTTAATTCTGCGTTTGGTAATAAACAAGATGCAAGTGGAAGTGGAGTCGGGAAAGATAATGGATTATGTGCGGCTAGAGAGGATGTAAGCACTACGGCTCCGTTTCCAGAACCGAGCTCTATAAACGTTGGGGCCAATGGCGTATTGAGACAATCCAAGCTCTCAGTTCACTATCCGTGTACTTCTTCTGACAACTCCGAGGTTAGTTCTACCAATTTTTACCTTTCAGCGCTGAACTCGTTTCCTTTCAGCGCTACAATTAAGCTGGACTAATTCCACACTGCAATATTTTGCTACCTTTCAAGTCTTAGCAATCGTCTTAGATAGTCACTCAGGAGTCCTGGAAAATTTAGTCTGATTTATATAATTTAAGTTTAATAACTCAAATGTCAATATTTTTTTTAATTATAGGCGCGATATTCAGCAGGCAAGGCGGAATCCAACTCCTCGAGTGAAGTTCTGCTTCAGCAGCATCAACCCTCAACAAGTACAATATCGTCGGAGGCAGTGCCAAAGTTATCCATTCCAACTCCTGCCCTTTCTACTGATGCACGTTTGAGAGATGGTCAACCATGTTTTGGCCGCAGTTTCTCACAGCCACAGCCCGTGTTATCTCTTTCGACATCGACAACAAACGAGAATTTCAACTTTGTATTTGGATCTAACACAAGTTTATCCTCTTATAATGCGACTGCAGTGGTGAGTCTACTATTTTAATGATGGGAATAATTTCATTTCATTTCATGTTTATCAAAATCAAACAACGGCAAACGAGAGTTCATTGAATGAATTGAAAAATGTTATTTGTGTGCATTCTTAACCATTAGGGAACGAACGACAGTGCTGCACTTCCCAATGGTGTGTCTTCAACTTCATCCTCAGTTGTTGGTGGATTTAACTCCATTTCTGCAGCTCATCAGCAATCCCGCGATGATGACAAAACTAGTGGTGGAATTCCTGTTGTTCATTCTTCTACAGAAGACAGCATATTTAGGAGTAGCAGATTGAGTGGAGAAACTGAAGTTTGCTTTGCTAGTTCCTCTACCATTGGTGACAGGAAAAGAAAATTGAGCGAAAAAGCTTCTTCCACAGGCGAAGAGAATGAGTCCAACGTTTTACAAGTAAGTGGAGATACATACGGACGACTTATTTTTAACATTCTTGATGTCTATAGTTCATTTGACAATTAATTGTCCTGATCGGTTTATTCATTTTGCGGTCAAGCAGTCAAGTTGTCGCCTATTTGTGTTTGATGGGGTTGCGTCTGCTTGGATTGAGAGAGGACAAGGACAACTGCGACTTAACGATAAAGGTGAGGATAGCCAAAAAAGACGTCCTAGTAATCAAAATCATGCTCATAGAAGTCAGCATGGTGCAGGGATTGAAGAGGAAGAAGACTCAACGCAGCCCATGCAGTCAAGAGTTATTGTGAGAACAAAAGGCTCGCTTAGGCTCATGCTAAACACAAATGTTTGGTCAGGAATGAAGG
The DNA here is from genome assembly GCA_034699705.1 of Hymenaphorura dentifera. Lineage (NCBI taxonomy): Eukaryota > Metazoa > Arthropoda > Collembola > Poduromorpha > Onychiuridae > Hymenaphorura > Hymenaphorura dentifera. Next base: position 5,009 of record JAQGCM010001253.1, on the reverse strand, counting down.
TGGAAAGGCCGTCTGAAAAATCTGTGCGATTTACTGCAAACGACAACGGCACCATTAGAATTTTCGTAGTCCAAGTACGTAAAAATTTATTGTCACAAATCAAAAATTTCTTTTTAAATTTGTTTTGCTAGTGAGTAATGTAATGGTAATTCTCCTTTTAAAATTTAGTGCTCCACAGCGGAAGCGGATGTTCTTTACGCTGCTTTAGATTGGCGAGTGCGCTCCCTTCAGACTTATGAAGCTTTGCACAATTCAAATGCAGTAGTTCAGGAACGGCAGCAACCGATTTTGCGAGCGAATTCTGCCGTTAGTTCTGGCCAAGGTTCAAGTGGAGCTCCTGCTTCAACCACTACAGAAAAGCATGAGGAAATTGACAGCAGTGAATTCGATGATTCAGAGGCAGAAGAATTAAAATTCGATGACGATGATGACGATAGTCCACACAAGAAAAAGAGACTTGAGCAAGGGTCCGCGGAAGTGGTCTCGTCATCCCCCACCACCACCACAAACGAAGTCAATGATGACGATAACAACGAAGTGGACATTGACACTAATGAAGCTGGATCCAGTTTTCAAGAAGGACCAAGGCCAACGACTTTACCTTCCATTCAAGTTGATGAGCCTAGAAGCGACGACGAGGAAGATTAATAAATGATAATTAGCATTGAAAATATTTATTTCCTTCTTCCAAAATCAAGCAAGGTTTGGTTCAAGTTAGAAACGCTAAATCATCTGTGGTCATCTCAAGCATGCATACATTACGTTGCATGTCGAAACATTTTACATTCAGTAATCTTACTTGTACTAGACTAATAATTTAGCACGTAGTTTGCAACAGCCTATTTCTATAGTGAACTATCCAGTAGCAATATGTGACTTGCAAAAGGTAGTCGATCGTACAAATCGTACTGAATTCAAATGTGTGAAATGCATATACACACACAAAATGTATGCAAACTTTTAAGTACTCAATTTTAATAAAATCCAACTGGACACTATTACAATGGTAGCGACTGAGTTATTGGCGAAATTTAGATAAATACTAATCAGTTCATATAGTTCAAAGTACAATCGATATATCGAAATTGTGCAAAATAAATTATGCAGAATGTACAGATTTTTTGGTTTGCCTTTGGTATTCTGTCATCAAAACAATGGCGGGACTCCTTACTTTTAAAACCAATAATCGTCGGATTGATAACACTTACTGCAACTTTTTCTCTAATTTTGTGGATATTTAGTTTTTAGCAGCTTAAAAGATGAGTTTCTATTTAACCAAATCTACATTTGGTACGCTGAGAAATAAAAGTCGATTTTCACTGAACATATTTGCGCAAGAATCGTCACGCCTTCAGACATTCAACTTTCAAAATCATGGTAAGCACGGAGTATAATCATTATCAAAATATTTAATTTACTAGACGAGGCGAGCCTTCGTGTGATCGTGTGAATAAATGTTCCCCGAGTTAAATTGGGTTTAACCATGATGAAAATATTGAATATCTTGCAACCTAATTCCTCTCGATATTTTAAATTTGATTAAATTTTTCAGGGCTTTTCCGAATTCAGTCAAAAAGGCTATACTCCAAAGATGCTGAAGCATCCGACGAACCGGAAAATCCAATTTTAATAAAAGTTGAAAATGGAATTCGAAGCATAACTTTTAATCGACCCCAGAAGAAAAATGCACTCAACCTTCAGATGGCATTTGGCCTTACTCAAGCTTTGATGGAGAGCAACGATGACGAAAATACAAATATCGTAGTTTTGACTGGCACCGGAGATTTTTTTACTAGTGGAATGGACTTGAGGTCATTTGGTCCAAAGAAAACCGAAAATCCAACAGCTTCAGCTTCTCCTAAACCAGTCAGTTCATCAGAAACTCCAGGAAAACCCGAAAATCCCAAAAGAACTTCTATTTTTGGCAAGTTTGCCTCTTCGTTTATAAACTGCAAGAAACCTTTGATTGCTTTAGTCAATGGACCAACGTTTGGATTTGGAGTCACAATGTTAGGACTTTTTGATTCTATTTATTGCAGCGAGCGGGCAACATTTCACACGAGATTTACAGAATGGGGTCTTCCTCCAGAATTTTGCTCAACATTTACGTTTCCAAGAATTATGGGCTATGGCAAAGCTAGTCACATGCTCTTATTCAACAATAAAATTAATGCCGAAGAAGCCTACAAATGTGGTTTGGTGAGCCGGATTTTTCCTCATGAAACTTTCCATGAAGAAACTTTGAAAATTGTTCAAGGATTTGCTCAACTTCCAATCAAATCACTCATATATTCGAAAGAATTAGTTCGAGGTCGTGAGCATGAGCTTTATCGCGAAGTCAGCAAAAATGAACAGGCTAAATTTGACCCAGAGCTAGCAAAGGAAGTCAAGAGGAAATTCGCAGAAAGAAAATTGCAATCATCTTAAGTAAGACCCTCAGATTTTATTTTCAAGAAATGGTTGTAAATTGTGGTGCTCACTATTTTGTAATAAACAATGCATTCGATGCTATCTCATATTTGATTCCTTATTGTTGTCTGCTTCTTCCTCTACAGTACTTGCAATACAATACATATACTTGCCAATTTGATGAGATTTAATTGACTCGGACTACGCGGCCATCTGAAATTCAGGAAAAATGTGTAAAGCAATTTAATTTCTTGCATAATGGGTAAATTGGCAACCATCAAAGACATTTATTTACCTCCTCCTCAGTTCTTCGGAATTTTTACATGACCAAAGTCTGTTGAATATTTTCTGCACCAAACGGAGATCCAATCAATATCATCAATTGTTAAGCTGTTAGGAAGCTCTAGTTCAATATCTTTCCCTTCATAGCCGCCCAACTTATCCGATGAACCTTTTTCATCTTGAATTTGTCTTCCATCTTTATTTGGACGACTTCCTTTTCCAACCCAAAAGAAAACGTCTGGTGCTGCGCCATCGTAGCGAAAGCCTTTGATTTTTATTCGCTGATTATCCAAAATGGTGATCTCTTCGGAACTTACTCCGTGGCTTGATTTTTTGAACCCTTGCAAAGTAATAGGGTATTGTCTTCTGGCATTTGTACTGTCAATCAGAAAAATTGCAACTAAAATTACACTGCACACAAACAACACGATCGACTTCATTTTTAGGAGTCGAAATTATTCTTCAACGAAATTTAGCACTGAACCGCCCCAAGTTGGACTAATCAAGATTTTATTCTATCAGTGCTCTTTTTATTTAGTTGCAGATTGCAGAATGTCACCCTATATGTCTGTCCGACTGAGAAATTGAGTGCAATGTCAAAAATGTCAATCAAACAATTTAGCTCTTTCTTGCATTTTAATTTTTGGCAAATTATTCAATTCCTTTCGTTTGTCCCAGATTTCATTTTAGCACAATCAGAGGCAGGAGTCAGAACCTGTTCTTGAAGCAGTAGGATTTTGCACTTTTGCAGGTGCAGTCAGGGGCCCATTAATTATGCAAATAGTTGAACTAACAGATGTTATAAATCATCGTTAAGCAACTATCCTATTAGTTTGATGGACAAATTTGACAAGCAAACTAGAATTAGCATTTTAAGTTCATAAAGCTCAATTCAAAAATGTCCCAAAATTGAAGGGCTCGTGGGAAAAGTGGGAGACCAACTTCTGCAATTACCAATTACTTGGTGGTTAGACTGTTTGCAAAGTAAACAATTTAGCACAAATTGCACGTGGCCTGTGAACAAAATGCAAAATCTTTGTCTTAATAGGAAGATTATCAAACTTGTCATGCTCAGCATTAATAATATTCTATATTATAATTATGATATTGCTATTCAGTATTCAGTCACGACGGCAAAGGCCAACTAGTCAAGGAAATGCCAATTTTGAATTCCATAACTCCCTTTCAAACGATCGTACTCGACAGTGCGACATTTTTATGCCAAATTATTATTGTCTTCCTTGAAGAATGCTTAAAATAATGTAACCGGGAGAGATATTCGGTTGGTGCAAAAGCAAATGCATCAGCAGCCAAAGTTTGTCAACAACAACAATGACTGGTTCCTTCCGAATAAAATCTTTTGCAAAAGTTTTGCAAACTGATTTTTGAATTTTCTTGATTTATGCATGTGTTTTCGGACAGAGCAAAAAATTATGAAACGTCCAAAACAGCAAGCGTTGAAAATAGCTTTCCTGTAAACTTGCTTTATTGATTAAATGAAAGATTTTAACCCCTACTTGCGTGTGTACTTTTTGTAGGCAGCACACCTGTTCTTTTACTCAATTTACTCATTCAGTTGTGCACGGAAGTGGAACTTGGTCCAGAACCAACTGAACCAACATTTCGATCAATACTAGAAAAGCGGAAATATTTTCCGTACGAATTTACATTAACTATATTTTCAGCTAATAAAAATTAGGAAATGTCAGATACATCGGATTTGGACGAGGATATTGAAAAAATTTTAAACGTAAGAATTTACTTTACTGTCACACAGTTTTCGGTTACATAACTAAAATTTGTTTATGCGTAGGACCTTGGAGGATCATACAACAAAAAAACATCCCCACCTGCTTCGGCATCTGCTTCAAGACAGAAAAATGATTTGTTGAATGAAGATGACAAGCTTGGTCAACCAGAAAGGGAAACTCCAATATCAGGTCAACGAAGAGGCAGTGCAGATAATTCTTTCAATCCGGTAAATTGTTGCACAAATTTTAAACACTTTCAATTAAAATGAGCCAGATGTTTACGAACCTCCCTTAGTTAGAATTAGCTTAAGTTCAGAATTCGATTTATTAACTCAAATATTGATTCCCTGATTCTGTAAGGGCGCCAGCCCAATTAACTAATTATGCTGGACTGTCTGTCCATACATTTAATATTTTTTTTTCCGATCGCCAGACGAATGTCTGGCGATCAATTACCAATTTATTGCCTTCCGCGTTCCACGATTCCCAGCTTTGGAATCAATCCAAAGCTCATCTCTCCTTTTACCTCATTCCCACACTAGCTTGCTACGGTGCAGCAGTTTGGCG
>JAQGCM010001252.1:0-16399 GCA_034699705.1 Hymenaphorura dentifera | reverse complement strand
CAGGGATGGAAACGTTTGATTCACCAGTTCGATTCAGAGTTGTAGCACTAGATTTTGATATCTTGAAAAATGTACGAAATTAAAATGTAAAAATTATTACGCAATTTTTAGCAAGAAAAAAGTGCAGTTTTGTACTTACGACAAAAGTAGCTTCCCAACGCTTGTGAGTTGCGGTCGTGGTTCCGTATTGGCCAACTTCGATAGGTTCCACCAAATATTCCCATAGTCCTAACTTTGTGTTGTTGTAAGCCATTGCGAATTTGAGTGATCCGGATAGAATGACCTAAAAGTGAAATATTTCAAGGTTGAATCGCTATGCAGCCGAACCTTTGAGAATTTGAGTTGACCTTTTGAGACCAATTGAAAGCTTGGAGATCTACGACTGTGTCTACAAGCAAAAGTGGAGTTGTGGCTGTGTCCACTCCAACCTCAAAAGTGACAACGATTGCAAATGGCCTGACAATGAGACGCTCAGAGAAATCGGCAATGTTTTCTTGGACTTCAGAGCTAGTGGCAGAGTCGACGTCAGCCATCTTGAGATATTTTTCGCTTCCGTCTGTGCAAATTTATTGCTATCGTTAAGTGGTGCATTTAGTACTTTTGCGAATTTTGCAAAATTTGTACTACCTGAAGAAAGGAACCAAAAGTCTAGCTCGTCAATGCTTTTCAAATCCCAAATGTTTGAATTGTCAACTTCACGACGTGCCTCGATCTCTGCAATTTCTGCGGCGGAATTCCAGGATTGAGAAATTTTTGAAAAGAGCTCAACCGTTCCTGAGAATTTTTGCAAATGAAGGGTTTGAGGTTGGTTAGAAATGAAAAATGTTAGGGTGAAAATTTGGCTAATTTGGTAATTTTACCAGCACTGAGTCGAATAAAAATGTCCGAAACATCAATTTCAACGCTGGAAGTAGAGCCTTTGTATTTGGCAAGAAGAACGTTTATTTCGGTTGGGCTAAGCACGACTGCAAGCGTGGCATTTCTGTGAGACGGGCTGTAATTGCAAGTCGTGACGAGCAGATTCAATTTCACTTTTCCAGCCATCTCGACAGAAAATGATGTTAGCTCCAAAACTGTCTGGATCTGCAAAAATTTGAGCAACAATGAAAATTTGCAAAGTGATAGGAAGCTCACGATTTGAAAACTACTAAACTGCGTGCATACGTTAAAAATGACTGCATTCGTTTGAACAGTGTGCATGTTTTCGACCAAGACTAGTTGAAAAATTCCAAAGTTCATAATGAGCATGAGGCACTCTCTCCGCCATTTTTGAATAGATGTTCGCACCCTGGCCGACAATCTTCGTAACTTGAGCCTAGTGTCGTCTAAATTAAAATGCAAAACCGGACAGGAAGTGCAAATTTTAGTTAAGAAATCGAAGGAAGACAATTTGTGCAATTTACGCACCTTTTGTTGAATTTGGAAGAGAGTATGATGGAGATGAGAAAAATTTAGCAACTTGGACCAAATAGTCCAAACAGATCACAAGAGTAATGTTTTCCATATTGAATTCAACTGCAAAAAATGGCAGAAAAATTTGCAAATTGGATGCATTTTTCAAGTAGACCAGTCAACTAGTCCACTTATCAAATTTTGCACCTTCTAGTAATTCTTCGCCGGTATCTTTTTGTATTGTTTTCATTGTAAATTTTATAATGGGTTTGTTAGGCTCGAGCTTAGTTTGGATGAGATCAGCAAAACCTGCAGACATTTCTCGGCAATCTTTGAAGCCGACCATTCCGATTGACTGCAAAAAAAAATAGTCGAATTTACATGTAAGCGGAGTTTGATCAGAATATTTAGGCTAAAGAGTTGGAAATCTTACTGCAACAAAATCACTCTTGTGTTTAGTCCATACTTTGTAATCGGCACGAACGTTCACAACGGAAAATTTGGTCAAGCAAGTGGCTGGTTTGTAATTTTGTGGGCTCTCCTCCTACAAATTAAAATATTTTAGCATTTCGTCCAAAAATTTGCAACGGAGTTGAGAAATTATTTTTTCACATTGATTATCATTGATGACCCTTGCAACAAAATGATGCCGATTTCATCCAATGTCAGTTTTACAGAAACGGACACGACTTCCGCTTTTTTACTAGAAGGAGGTTTGACTTCTGATATTTCTGCAACTTCGGCTTCTGCAAATTTCGACTAGAATTAACAGATTTCGAGATTCCAGGGAAGCTGACGTGGTTCAGAATCAGATTCCCATTGTAAATTACCAAAACTGTTGCTTTTTGAGTCTGAAGACTTTTTTGGTCGCTGCTGCTTAGAATCAAATCCCGATACGAAATGAAGGAGAGCCGTTAAGATCATTTCGTAATCATCGTCACTGATTCGTAACTATTTTCAAAGCTAAATTTTAATTCACCATGAAAAAACACACTTCGATCACGACTTACAATCGTCGAGTCGACTTTGCCTTCAAAATTCCAAGCAGGAATTTCGGTGTGCCAATCTGAAGACAAGTTACGTAATAAGTTGCCAATAAACGAGACGGGTTTCATGAGTAAGTGCTCAGCCTTCTTTTTCTGTGTATCCAAATCGACCAATATTCTGGAAAGTCAGGACATCATAGATCAAATTCATTTTTCATCTTAGGATTTTTGCGAATTTTTGCAAATTTTCAGACCTTGACAATTTGACACTCTTCAAATGAATGCTCATTTCATCGACGAGAGCTTTTGAAGCTGGCCCAACGCTCACATAGCGCAAAGTATTTTGAAATGAAAGATTTCCCAAATCGGCCATCAGAGCCGAACTACTATTTGCATCTCTGGGCAAAATAAATTTTGGTGCACCGATCATAATGTCCAACAAAATTTTTTTGTCAGTTGAAAAAGCTTGTTTCATATTATCCTCAGCAGCCACAGAGGCATCCTTAATTGCTTTCGTGACAGAGTTGAAGTGGTCAGCAAAACTCTGCAAATAGTTCAACATAATTCATTCGCAATTTTTTTAAGTTTTCGCTAATTGGTGCTAAATTTTTAATTATTGCAATTTACAATAATATCGTTGAAGCAAGAGCCGAGGCAAACGATTTTTGGAGTCCCGGTTTGAACTGTGATTCTTATGTCTGGTTGAATAGAGGCTGGAGCTGCAGCACCAGTCACAACACTGCCATCATTGTACACGATTAAATGAGCAAATAAAATATTTTCGCCTTCTACAGACAGGATCTAGAGTAGAAAATCCGGGTCCGGGTATTAGCGGACTTAGAATTTTGCATTGGGATTGAGGTCGAGGCTTTACCGTTTTGTAAGAACTATTTGAGTCCAAGTTTGTGCAATTGATGTCCGAAAGTTGGAATTGAGAATCACTCTGAGTTGGCATTTGTTGATATGAAAACGTAAGGTTTGTGATTGCCATTTTTAAAATATTTTTCTTTTCTGATGAAAGCTGAATGGTCAAACTATCCATTTGAGTTGAAGTTTTGATCAAAATTTCCAAAGGATTTGCTTTGGACTTTTTTGAAATGATTTTTCTGTTGCTCCCATCTGGAATAATTTCTTTTTATAATTTTGGAATTTGGATTATGATTCGAAGGTCAGGTCAACCTTTCTTATCAAGTGCGGCTGGAGCTGCAGGAGCTCCACCTCCGAGTGACTCCATAAAAGCCTTCAAATCTTTGGACAACTGGTTCACGATTCCGTCAACGAAACTGAACACAGTTAGCAAAACTTCCTCATGGAGAATGACGTCGATAGAAGAAACATCATTTGTGATTTGAAGCTTTGGTTGATTTGGATTTATGGCAGCAGCTTTTGGACAGTTTGGCGTCACCTAGACCAGCAATACGAGTACTTAGAAATTTTTTGAAGTCTTATCTAATTTTGCAAATTAATTTTTGCAAAGCTTAAAACTCACAGCAAAAATGCGAATATTGAGCAAAGGTTTTTGATTTCCCACAGCTGTCGGAGTTTGAATAAGATAAAGAGGTCCGAACGAATCTGGCAAAGTGTGTGATAATGCCCGCAGAGCTAGTCCGCCAATGCTAAACTCAATCGTCGTTCCAAACGTTTTGAAACAGAATTTGGTTTTTGTTTTGTTCAACTCAAAATCTAGCAAAGGTTTGAGATCTCCAGTAGTTTCTTGCGGTCTTGAGATGCGGATTTTGATGGCTGGAGTGCAGTGGAGAATTTGCGAATTGCGAATATTATTACGTTAGGTCTTTGGACATTAGTTGTGCTGTGCAATGTGCAAAATTTTGCAAAATTTGTGGCGCTGGATGCCAAACATACCGTCAACGAAAATCTCCAAGATAAGGTCAGTGAACTGGAGAGCACTTTGAGGGTCGAAATCAATTTGATTGGCCACATCAGCCAAAGCACGTGGGTCGTCTGAGTCTGGCCCAGCTGGAATATCTTCCGACTGCGATTCTTTCTCGTAACGATTTTTAGGAAATGGAATGGACATGAGGAGTCTGAGCAACTGGACCAACCGATCTTCAGTGATTTCAAAATCAACGAGGGGTAGAGAAACTTTTGCAATAAATTTTGGAGCACTTGGATTTGACACTAGAAGTGACTCATTCACGGTTAGCATGAGCTCATTAAATCTTAGCAAATGAGCTGGCGGCTTTCCTTTTGCAGCGGCTTGGCCCAAGCCCTGGCCCTTGTCCTGGAGTGCCAGCTTGTAGTCCTCACCTGGTAAAGCCAGCATGACCTGCCAAATTTTTGCAAAAGTCGAAATTGTGCAAAATTGTCCAAAGCAGCCAAATCTGCATGCATGCATACCCGGAAATCTTTTAGTTGGACAAAATAAGTTTCGTAATAAAATTGCAAAAACTCTGGCGTGAGTCCATTTTCATCAGGCTTGGAATTGTCAGCTGGAGGTGGAGCCGTGCTAGCAGGATTTTTATTCTCATGTTGCTGAGTGCGGACTTGGAGTTCTCCAAGATCAACAATTAAGATTGCGCCTTCCCTAAGAATTCAGAATTTTAAGGGATAATTAAGCACAGAAATTACATTGTTGGATTAACAATGGGATTATTTTACTGATCCAAATCTCCATTTTGCGGAATTATGAAATAAGGGGCCATAAAATCAATTTCGATAATTAATTCCCCTCTAGTGTGAACCATTCGTCTCAAACTTGCAGCAGACACGTCTTTAAAATCATTCAGTTTGGATAAAGCGTCGGCTTGAATTCTATATGCAAAATTTTGTTTAAATTTAGTTGTAATTAGGATGAGGAATTTTAGAAGAGGTTTGAAAAATTTGCCTCGAAAATTGGATTTCCGACGTTGGTGTAAAACTTTTCAAAACTTGCAAAGTTGTTTTGGCATGATAAACAATTTCCAAAGCCTTTGCTTTCAAACGAATTCTTTTCTCAGCTGTTGAATCCAATGGACTTTTTTCGTAGCTAATCTCGAAGAAATGTTCACTCAATTCTTTTTTCGCTTTCAAAATGCATGTTGACATTTTGTTGGCATTTGGGACTCCGTACACTTCGATATCGCCCATTTTCCATTCCATTTGGAACCCATTGTTGACTGGGCGGAATTGCATTCTGGAGAAATGAGTTTGAACAGAAAGTTGCGAATAAAATTCGCAGAAAGTTTGCAAATTTTACCACAGAACGGACTTACGTGTTTACAAAGTTGTCAAGTTTCAATCGGAGCAAAACACTGTACATTTGAACAATTGGTTTTTGGACAGAGCCAGTAACTGGCGCTGGTGATGAAGTTTTTCCTGCTGCTGCGGTTGGCTTTTGGGCAAGAATTTCTTTGACCACCACTACGACTTTTTTAAGTGAAAAACTAAGTTTAAACTCGACATATTCTTTTGGACAATTGACGACGATTTGTGACGCGTTTGTAGTGTAGCCAATCGCCAGCTCTAATTTTTTCTTTTCTTCGTCATTCCAACTATTGTCTAGGGAGCCGACAACTTCTTCAAAATTTTCAGGAATTCCCATGTCCCATCCGAGCAAAGAGCCAAGCCAACCTGAGTGCCGTCTTCGCTCATTTTCGATGCGATCTTGACGTTCTTTTTTCATTTCGATTTGTTTGCGAACAATGACAATGTCGAAATTGTCTAGCTCTTGTTCGTAGAGCTTGAGTTGAGCGTCGAGTTGGGGTGAGATTTCTTTGAGGATGTGCTTTTTGTAGCACGCCTGATGAAGGAACGAAGATGAAACGAGATCAAAATTATGTAATAATTAAGAAATTGTGATTCAAAAGTTACGTCATAGTAAGCTCTGGCCAATTCCCGATGAGCTTTCATTTGACTCCATTTCCAATTTTGATGACGACGTCTAATTTCAGACAACGTGCATTCGTAAGCAAACTTCCACCTGTAAAAAATATCCACGAACGGATTTCGTTTCGAAATGTCGATTTTGGAAAAAATTTCTGTCTGCATTACCATATCTTAGCATTTCCTTTAAAAGTTTTGACGCTCGGTCTCAATTTTCTCCACTTTCTAGCTTGGCTCATAAAAATTACACCGTCCGCAAAGTGCAAAATGTCATTAAATTGTACGTTTGATATTCCTGAATAATGCATTAGAATTAAAGAAATCTTCATCAAATTTTTGGAAATAATTGCACAAATTTGAAGCAAAAGCAGAACAGTAATGCTAATACCCAAAGCCAGTTCATCCATGACCACATCAATATTGACTTTTGGCATTGTGAATGGAGTTGGGCCATTTTCAGGGCTTGGTGTGAGTTGTAATTTGAGTTCGGTCATAATTGGGCCAATTACTGCATAGGAAGGAAGCAGAAAGAATCGGAAAGTTTTAATTGCTTTCATAGTACAGGTGTTCTACAATTCGATTAATGAGCAACCAATCGGTATTCGATTACGATTACTCATTGTTCTGTCGATTATCCAAAGACTGACCATATTTGAGCACATTTTCGGTTGACATCATGGCCTGCAGAGTGGCAAGTATTTTGTCTTTGGTATGGATCTTCAAACTCATCATATTAGACTCTCCAGAATTCATGTACAAAGCCAATCCGACCAGGCTAATTATCTAATGCAGTTAATAAAAAAAATCGAGTTGCAAAAATTGACCCAATCCAATCCAATGTTTGCATTGCAAATGCTCCAACTGCATTTTGTATTGTGCATTTTTTGCAAGCTTTTTAATTTACTTTGTAAATTGTGGGTGTTGGAAAGTGTACAAAATTTGGAGTCCAAGTCGCATCTGTAGTTTGAACGTTGAGAGATTTTAGCACGAACCCAATGCTAAATGGATTGAGAGGACTCGTGACCCTATCTTCGTAGCGAACGTGAATTGACTCTATTCGAATTTGCACATTTCGAACAATGTGCATCATCAGTTTCTCTTTGTATGAGTTTCCGCCCTCAACTGGTCCTTCCCCTACAGCAATCAAATGTTTTTCCGAAATCGAAGTTTCAGTTTTTGAGCAAATTACCCGAAGTACCCGATTTTTCGGATTTACCCGATTCCCTTGATTCCATGGAATGTCTAGCTGCCTCAATTTCTTCTAACAATTTCAATTTTAAAGCTAGTGCTGCCTGTGCTTCTTCTTCAGCATTGTATGCAGAGGCTGGGCTTGGAATCGCGACCATGAATAAATCTTTGAGTGTCAATTCGACGGGAGACGTGTAAATTGTTTTCCACGGTAAACTCATAGTCAATTTCCCTACAATGCAATGAATGAATGTGTAAATTTTTTCAAATTATTTGATTTTATTCGTGAGTGGCATTTTATTTGAGGTGAACAACGTACCAACTTTGCCCGAAACAACGTGAAACGGCATTTTTAAAGAGTCCAGGGCAGTGCTCTTGATAAAAATATCCGAAAGAGTAACATCTCCTTCGAGTACACGTTCGAAAAAGTTTCAAAAGGATTGATAAATTTTACGATTGAATTGAATCAAATTTATTTCAATTCTTTTACGGATAAAGTGCAGACCTTTCCACAAAGACATATTCAAATGTGAAGCGTCAATGTTTTCAAAGTAGTCACCAAAAAATTTGTTGAGAAAGTCAACAGCAATTTTTTCAAACATTTTGACTATGTAGTAACTTGAGATTTATATAGCTAATTTTAAAAAACGGAAATCTAAAAGCTGACAAATATTTTGTCAAAAAAGAGTCTTGGTCAAAATTCTTGGTGGAACTTGTTGTGTGGTTGCAACCCCCAATTTTATTGTTGATAAACATGCCCAAATGTCCAAAATTTTGAAGCACATGCCAACGTTTCAAGTCATGCCAATTCATTCAGTTTTTTAAAACGATAACAAGAAATTCAGTTTTCCTTTCTACCAAATTTATCCGAAAGCTTAGAAAGTCAATTTTATATAACTTGCAAGCAAAATTTGGACTTTTAGATTAGATTTGTAAAGACAAAACTTAGGGTTTGACAAAACTCTATTAAGATTAGATCAAAACAACTGAAATCCCACGGAGTAATTATTCCAAATTTTTAATAGTTTAACTTTAGGTTTCATTTTTGTTCTGTGCTGATTGCATAGCGGATGCAGTAGATTTAGATTTAATGGCGGCCTTAATCACAAATTTAATTTGATTTCTTCTGAAGTCGTCTCCTATGTATGTGCTCTAAACATTACTGCCGGAGTGAGTGCCTGGCGCCACTCCTCACAGCAATAAATCAGCATTTATATTCCAACAATTCTAAGTAATAAAATAAAATATATGCATGCATTTTATGTCCGAACTGACTAAATTCCTTGACAGAGTAGAACAACAACAATACAAGACAAGACAGGACAAGTTTACATATCACATTGCAATTGACATGCCATCGACGTCAACATCAACATCGACATCCCAAGGAACCACAGTCGCAGCAGGAACCAGTTAAATTATTGACGTGCAAAAATTCAACTTTTCAAATTCTCAAATCTTAATTCTCATGATCATCATCATTTAACCATCAAGATCTCTGCGGCCACCACCAATTAAATTTCTTGAACGATCCGTCCGTCTAAGTCTAAGGTGTCTTATGTAACATTAACATAAACACCATTTGGCATTTAGTGCACACTGCAAACGTTTAAGCATTAAGGTAAACAACGTGTGGACAGGTTCGACCATTAACCGGTTAACTTTAATGATCAGTTTGCTCAGCCAGCAGTGATTTGCTTTGCTTGCCAATATTCATTAAATTTTAGTGAAATTTTGATTAGGCAAAAATCCAAATAACTTATTTGCTGTACTTGTGAGTGTGATAGGAAGGAATTCGTTTGATTTCAATTTGTTGTTTTGCTTTGCTTTGCTCTGCTCGCTGCTCATGTCGTGTCTCGTTTTTATCTAAAAACATTTTCGACTTGTGCCGGAGTCATGTCAAAAAATTCGTGACATGAAAAGTCCGTGGCCTTTGAAATCTTCTAATTGTCATTCCTGACTGCTAATTTTAATGCTAATTAATGGCACTTTTTCTGCGCATTTTAAGCTACTGCTGCTCCTTTACTTGTCAACTTAAATCTCATTCATATCCTTACTTTAAGCAAAAATTAATGTGTTGAAGGAATTAAGAAAATTTAAAAGATGTTAGCGAATAATGGCAAGGCATGTCGATGTCGCTCACCTTCATCTCTCCCAAAAAGGAGAAACCAGTTTGATGTAAGATTTGATTGATACCGTTCATGCCAAGTGCCAAGTGCCGGGGCAGGTGCAATGCATGCGCAATTTTTTTTTTGCAAAAAAAATTTGCACTAAAGAATGAAGCATCTTTGGGGTGGTATGGTTCTCCTGCACATTTTTATGTGTACTGACTGAATGTTTGCATTGTAGACTTTAATTATTGCAAGCAAGCTACGTAAGATACGACGACGCGTTTAACATGTTTTCCATGCCCTTGACAAAATTCCTTTGCACAAAACACAAATCGCTACATGGCTGCAAAGCTGCAAGTTTCATTCTTATCTTTCTTGCAGATTGCAGATTTTTTGCCGTTGCATATCCGGGCAATGTTGTTGTTGTACTTGTAGTAGTAATTTTGTCAAGCTTGAGTGCACGTTGGAAATTGAATTTGCAAATTTAAATTGCAATGTGCAACCTTCTTTGCTTCTCTGCAACAATGCAGCGCAAGTTTGCTAAATTAGATTAGATTTTTGGCAAAGTTTTTCTTCAAAATGATTCATGTAAAATGATCTTCTGGTTTTCCCAAATAATTTGCCAGATGAAGGCAAGAAAAGGGTGAAATATTTGCAGCAGCTGCTGCTGTGGTTGTAAATTGCATCGCAAAACTGGAATTTCCTTAGCATTGGGACAGCTTTTTATTTCTTTTAATGGAAATTTGACCGTAAAATGAAAATTTTGCTGCCAAATATGGCTGTTTTTTTCTTCTTCTCGTGCATTTGACGAGCATATCTAAGAATTTCAATTCTTTGCATTTTTATTTATTTCTTTGCATTTGCATGCACGCGAAGCGAAGCACTTAAACCTTACAACGCGTTAAGAGTTCGAGTAGGCAGTTTTTGAAAATTGAATATTAAATCTCACGCCATGGATGGCTTGGCAAGCAAATACAATAAAATATAAATATAAAGTGCGCTCTGTATTCAACACAGCGCTTAAAGTGGGCGGCAATACACAGGTAGTAAGCAAAATTGGCATTCGTAATATCGCAATATTCGCATTCACAACACATCACAGCAAGGTGAAATAATTTAGCTTAAGTTTTTTGCCGACATTAAAAATAATTGCAAAGAACAAGCAACGCAAAATGTTCAAAAGAAAAAGAACGAGGTACGCAAATAATCTTTTGGTCTAGTTGGGATGGGGTAGTTGGAGTTGGAAAGTTGGGCTTCGGATTGGGTTTAAGAAAAATCTAAGTGTGTCATCTTCATCTTCGTCGCCATTTGCATCTGCTCTCTGCTCCTACTCCTGCTATTAATTATCATTTCTCTCTTTTTATATAACGAGCAAATACAATGAATGCAAATTTAATTTTTGCTCTGCAAATCTGCAAACTGCAATCTGCAAAGTTTGTCTCATTTGCTTTACTTGTGAAGTTGGAAAGCTGAGCTTAGCTTTTCTTGACTTGACTACGTGCGACAAAATAACACACAAACAAGTTTTTTTAAGCCAAACATTCAACAACGAAAGGGGGTAATAAAAAGGAAGTCGTCTTCTCCTTCGTCTTCGACAACTTGGACTTCGCGTCTTGAAGAAGAAAATTTACAATCCAAATCCACAACATTTGTCTTTGTCCTTTTTGCCAAGTTGCAGCTGCCGCTGCTACTAGCCAGTCAGCCCATCATTGATCATTCTTTCCTTTTATCGTCATTTGTGCAAATGTCGTCTCAAATGTGAACGTAACGTGATTTGCTGAATAATGGAGTTGGTCTTGCACTTGGTGATGTGCATGTGCGAATTTCCACCATGAAAATTGCAAATTGCAAAAATTTGCAGCAGTTATTGTCAATCTCATTCTCATTGAGTTCAGTGCTGTGCAGTTCAGTTCAGTTCAGTTAGCTTGTAGTTTCTAGTTGTACGCCTACATTACATTACGTATCAAACTACTGCCAATCAATCAAAAATGTGAACTTGAAACTTCCACAAAAAACTCGAGAGACGATTGCCGACTCCAAAATCTGAGTACGAATTGAGTTGGCGAAATTATGGAGGTCATAATTCCGCGAGAATCTTCATATCAGTTGAGCTGTACGGACTCTCCGTATCCGTCAACTCTGACGTCGGCCCAACATTCCCCTGAACCTGGGTCAATCAATTATAGTTTAAATTCTAGTCTTAGAGAAGAGCACCACCAAGGTGATGGTGGAAATGGACGGAAAAGGTATCAACTTGTTAGAAAAAATGGAGAATTTGTGGGTGCAAAATTTGGATCAACAGAGTCAATCGAAGCAGAAATTATCAAAGTTGGGCCCAAGCACCTGCAGCAGCAGCAGCACAAGAAGCAGCGATCTCTTCCAAATTTTCAAAAATTTGTGTCACTTTTCAAAGGGAGAATGAATACACTGAATCCAAAGCAATTACCAAACAAAATGCAAGAACCGGAAGTGCAGGAACAACTCGATTCGGATTCGAGAAGCGGTCGGCCTAAAGAAAGACTTCCGTTCTCAAGGCCACTTCAAGTTCGACCAATTTCTGCACCGGAAGTGGTTCTTCCAGACCCAAATGTTCCAAAGGTTAAATCTAAGAAAGTTAAGAAGAATAATAGTCTGAGTACGAGTGGGTTTAGTTCAATGGGGGAAGAATCTTCGCATGAGACGATGCGACCGCGGAGGAAATATCCGACCCTTCCGAGTAATCTTCCGAGTAATTCCGGAAGTCGACGACCACCACCGCCACCGAAACAGCAAATTCCGAGTAGGAGAAGCAGTTTTACCAGTACGGGCAGTTGGTCTTCTGGGAGTTACATTTCCAGCGAAGGTATCAAAACGATATTTTTCGTTTTCGAAAGCTTAGCAGATTGTGAAATTTCGAGAATTTTTTTCCAGGGGATATCGACATTCCAGAAATCATCGAACTGGACCACGAAGTTCGAAACCTGAGCAGTTCTCTGAGGCGATCTCAGCCAGAGTCTCTACCTTTGGTCAAAAAGTCCGGAAGTTTAAAGAAACCTCCAGACTTGGGCGATCCGGACGACCTCAAAAACGTTATGATAACCAACGTGATCGCCCATCTATTTGCACTCGCCTATGGGGATGAAGAGCCCTTGGATCCTGGAAGGCCTTTTTCACGTTCTCCCGTAGAACATGAAAAACGACCTGACAGCATTACCTCCCGGACCGTATTAGCCCTAGAAAACTCACCGCCGGAAATCGGTGCCCTAAAATCTGGGTCAGAAATTCAATCCGAATTCAGCGATGTTGGGACCGTTGTGGTCACTAGTTTTCTGACCCCGTCCACCCCGATTCGGACTGAAGAAATTTTACCTCCCGAGCCAGAGCCGGAGCCCGAACTACCTGAATTTAAGACTGAAGATCTTGGAAATTTACTCAAAGTGGCCATCCCAAAACGTAAGTCGCCCCTCCCACCGGAACGACTGTCTGGCCGAACTCCATCGCCTTTTCTTTTGGCATTCTTAGAAAATGAAGCTCAGCAGAGTGAGGACGACGCGAAAGTAGTGTCACTTTCGTCCATTTTGGAAGAACCTGTTAAAAAACTCAAGTGGGACCCACAAACTGGATCTTATTTGTTTGTCGATGACGTCCCGACACCTCCAGTAAAATCTAAAGAGAAGCCGAAGAAAAAGGATCCGACTTTGCTGAAAAGCATTATTTTGGATGAGAGGAGGAACAGTGCTGGAAGTTTGGACGGCACTCCGTCTCCTGGTAATTTGGCGAAGAAAGTCCGAATAATTTTCGTAACATTTTAATCACAAAATTGATCTGCTAATTTATAGATGAGCTCAAAATTCCTTACTACGTGAACCTCCCAAAGATCCAAATTCAGTCGCCCAAGAATTCCACTTCGTCAATAAATTCGCAGGACGAAATTGCAAATTGTCCAGCTGCTAAACTGATGCGAGAAGACTTTGCTCTTCCAGCGTGTTCGGAAGGAGCTCGGAATGACCGAAATCGAGTACTGCTGAAAGGAATAAATCCAGACAAATTGTTGGGGCTGAATGAGATCGTGGGTTCAAAATCGTCTGGAGGGTCCAACCATTCCAATTCGGCTGATCTCACATTTACAGACAGCAAAAGAGGAGATCCAGAGGCAAATCTTTTTAGTGCAGCTGCAAATGAAAGTTTTGAAAAATTAAAAAATGAGGAAGTCGAAGTTATCCAGGAGATTGCTGGGCGTCTAGGAAAAGTCGGTGGGACAGAATCAGACTGGAAAGTTTTTGAAATTATCAATTCCAATCAGGAAAGTTCGTATTCGAGCTGTCCAGGTGAGTAGTCAATAATTTTACTATAAGAAATCAGCAATGCCATGTAAGCATAAAATCTTCAAGAATTCTAGATTTTTTTAAAAATTTAGGAAAAGACTGCGAGAAACTTTGTTCATACGTCCGGGCAGAATTTGCAGCTTATTTGAAAAGTATGAAGGACAAGGAAGCACTCATGCCGACTTGGTCATCTCCACCAATTCGACCACCGGAAGTTCGCCAACGCCAAACTAGAAATCGGGGTTGTCGTTCTCCGGATGTTTTTGCAAACCAGAGCAGGTGAAACAGCAAACGTTTTGAAAATTGGCAAAAAGAAGTTTCAAGCATTTTTGCAAAGTGCGAATTGCAATTGAATAAAATTTATTGTTCGCAACAGTATCGGGAAGAGTAGTAGCAAGTCAAGTAGTACTCTAACCTTGGGTTCAAATGGATCAAATGAGTTTGGAGGCTCAACAGGAAATCGAAATGGCCGTCCAAAGTCAGCCAAACTTCTGAGTCCAAATGTACGTTACGTGTATGACTTGCAATTGCAAATTTTGTAAATTTATTTTTCTTTCTTTTATACTGATTGCTAATAATCGAGCAATTTTTTCATGTACAAATTTATTAATTGCTAGGCAAGGAAACAGCGGCTGGGCATGGAAGCCGGAGATGCTAAAATTGAGATGCCAACAGAAGACTCAAAATCCCGATCCGAGCGCACTGAAATTGAATTATTTCTCCTAAGCTTAGCCCCTACTTTTGAGCGAATCAATGATGTGAAGGCAGAAGCAAAAATCAAAATGCAATTTGAACAGATTTTGTACAAGGCCGAATTTGGCGACAATCAACAGTAATTGAGGTGACAATAAATTGCACTTTTAGTTTGCAAAAGTTAATTTTACAGTTAATGAGTCGTGAGTCATCCCGTATTCAATCGCGTCCAAAGGTCCACATATTAGTCATAATCTGCCACCTAAAAAATTATTTGCAACTCAAATAAGTTCAAAACCGACTGAGTCTTCAGTTTAACCATTTTTGCGGATGTCCGGGTGATTTTGAGCATGACAAATGCGAAATTCTTGAAAATTCTGAGGTAGTTCTTGGAAAGTCTGCATAATTGTCTGGAGAAGCGCAACTAAAACTAGCTCACCTTCATTAGTATTCTGAGTGAGGAAGAACTAGTTTCAATGTTCTTTTGATGGAATCTGCACGAAATTAAGTGTGAAATTCGTAATGATTTTTTTCTAGTGAATGACTGTGACTGTGTAAAATGGGCAAAAGGCTTAATGAAAAAAAAACTTGCTGCGGTTGTTGTCAGTTGTAAGTTGTCGTCGTCAGAAGTTCGCCAATCTCTAAATCTACGAACGCATTGCAAAATAATTGATGTGGTCGTAACTTTAGCTTTGGACAGATTGTTGTTAGTAGAGTCTGAAATCTGAAGGTCCAACCGATTTGAATGAAAATGTCATGAATTCGCATACGAAATTTTATTAAGAACGCAAAACAAACTAATTTACTAGTTCTTTTAAAAGTTGTTGTACTGCTATGTCGTCGCGTCGCACAATGACAGAGCTTAAAATCATGAAATCGTGCAGATCAAATCAAAAATTTGAAAAAAGAATCCAGTCAAGTTTGCTTCATTCATAAAAATTGCGTTAAATGATTTTTTGGGTAACATTTCTGCTACTAAATTAATTTAAACGCTGTATTTAAGTAGGATTTGGTTGGTTTTCTTTTCACTTTTAGTCGCAACATTTGCTGCGAATTTTTAAACATTTGCTACAATCGAATTTAAAAACAGTACAATTCTATGATTAATTAATTGATGTGTTTGTTTGGTCACAAAAGTCTTAATTAGTTTAATTAAATCTTTGAATGCAACTGCAACTGCAACTATGCTAAAAATTGAAGACATAAACAATACGTGATTTTTAAACCTAATACGATTACAACAACCCGGAAGAATATTACGAGTTTCTACCCAAAATAATCAAGGTCCAACTTGCACGGAATTTTACGTGCTGGACTGTTAATTCTGATTTCAATTTGCAATTATTGTTTTCAAATGAAAACTTATTTTTAGCTCTCACGAACTAACTGCCAGATTTGGCCAAATGTTGTGATCGTGCAATCTGCAATGCAGTGCAAGTGCAATATTGTCTATGATGATCTCAATTTTTTGCCTCTTTTCGCCCTCGTGTCTGAGTCCCAGTCGTGAATCAAGTAGTTGTTTTGCCTAATATAAATATTTTTGTTCCAAAACTACATAGTTGTCACTTGTCAGCAATCATGGAGTGTGCAGTGCATGAGCAACACAAATGAAATAAGCCTAAACATATTGTTGTAGCTGTTTTTGTTGACCTTAGGAAAGCTTTCAACTCCGTATCGTATTCTCGATTATTGAAGAAATTAAGGGAAAATTATAAGCTTGAACCGACACTGTTAAAATTTCTTTGTGACTACTTACTCAATCGATCATTTTCGATTAGTCTGGATACAAAATTATCTAAATTGTACTCAATACTGAGAGGGGTGCCTCAGGGCTCAATTTTGGGTCCCGCGTTGTTTATTATGTATTTAAATGATATAGATTCAGTGCTGGGTAGTATGGGTA